>JAQGAZ010000540.1:0-56050 GCA_034692225.1 Polydesmus complanatus | reverse complement strand
ATAACCCCCCCCCCCCCCCCCCTTCAAAAATGCAAACTCGGGTTCTCCTCAACTTTCGATTAGGCAGAAAGTAAAAGTCGAGCGCAGCACCTGGTGGTCATTGCCGAACCGTCGCTTCCCATTAACCCCGCAGCTCGTGCCCTTTAATACGGATCTGCGCCTGAAATGGTGATCTAGTAACGAGAAGCACGTGCTATTGTACATAAACCACGCGCGGCACCCACAGCACCTATAGTTCCTAGCCCGAACCTTAACTCCTGCTCCTCCTTCAAAGCAAGAACCAAACAGCTGCCGGATCAGTGTCTTCCTCGAACCACCTGGTCTTCGACGTCATCTCAACCCCTAACCTAGTAAGCCCAACACCGTCACCTTTTTCTACCTCACAAACACCGACCCACCTTCAGGACGGAAAACAATAATCTTAAGACGAATTTATTCAACAACAAATTAAAAAATTAAATACTGTAATATAAAAACTAACGGTAGTAGGATCACGGACTGCGCTTCCCTTATACTGTATTTAATTAAATAAATAAACCAACATTTTGCTTGATTTAAAAATCTTAACACCAGAAAATTTCATTTAAGAAATTTTTAAACTTCAGTTTCAATAATTATTTTCCTCAAATTTTTTTCATCTTACTCCCAAAATTATTACCACCGTAAATTGTAAATCTTATAAAACTGTCAAAACTTTCTTATTCATATCTCATGAATCAAATTGTATTGCGATTCCATCTTCAATTTATCACCGGTGAATAGCATATTTAATACCGGTACTATATTTATAAAAAATTTAAAAAAAAAATGCGAGCAGAACGAAATTATAATAATTTTTCGTAAGAAAAAAAAGGTGAATGAAAATAGGTAATGTTTGTAAAGTGTAACGTAACGTGATTCTGGATGCGTTTGTTGGGTTAGTGAAGGAACTTCATTCATCGTTCCAGTGGATATGTATCAAGCGTAGAAATGCAAAAAAGAAAAAAAAAAAATCTCTTCCTCGACACCTTTCACCTCTCACCACGTGCACGATTGATGGTAGAGCACAGTGTGGAGCAGCTGCTGTTGTGACACAAGCAGGGACAGAGACACAGGGTGGATCCAGCTGTTGAGCCTATACCACCCTCGCCTGCTCCACATCCGCGCACATGTAACGCAGACCGGGATTAATAACAGTGGTAGGCGCGCATAGTGACGTAACAAGGCACCGACTCATTTCTCTTACCCACCACCCCCATCCTCACTACGCTAGACGCAAAGCCACTGCTGCCACGTGTCCCATTTACTCGTACACTTTGAAAATGAAGATGAACAACTGCTCGCAATCGCATCTGTTTCTACGTGACGATAACCATTTCTTCGCGTCCCAATCATCCGCACTTCAGCCATTCACAAAGATTTTCATTCCCGGACTCCATCGGTTGCGGTTTCGAGAATGAGGTGCCGCGATCGACTCTCAAACTTGATTTGCGGTTTCGCCCCCGTTTCACTTTCTTACGTAGCCTACTCTAGTTACCCTTAGTACCAGCATTTTTAGCGGGTTTCATTTAATTACCAAAAGTGTAAAGAAATCCACTTTTCCCGAAAAGAAATAATTATAAAATTATATAGGTCAGACTTTTTCAAAACTGTCCTTTAAAGGTTTCCACTGATAGGAAATGATCATCATTAAATCTTTTCCATTTGCATTCTGTTTTCTGGGAAGAACCTCAGATGAAAAGCGAGATCTGAGTGTAATAACAAACTAAAACCCAGATTGGGAAAAAAAAAATGAAACAAAATTGTTTTGGTTATTGCTGTCCCATCCTGACCGACCTAGCTCCGCTTTATGGATACAGCAGGGAAAACAGAAAGCTTCGAGCCCAGAAGCAGCTAGAATTAAGAATTTGCAATTGAAAATAATTGTATCCATATGTTAAAATGAGTGATCTTTTAAGTTTTATGACTACTATATTTTATTATCCCGAGATTAATTCGGCAAACTTCTAAAACAAGAGGTTTGAGGTACCTAAGCGCGCCCACGGAATACTGTACCCGTTCTGAAGATGATCGGAAATGCACCAAATATTTCTCTGACGTAGGAGTCTAGGAGAAGCAGATGCGAAGAGTGCTTTTCTCACGTGCTAATACAATGTAAATGCGATTAATCGTTTAGTCACGTCGAACGTCGTCTGATCTGAGCAATGTTTTTTTTCTCCCCCCAATTGTTTTTCCAGATTGCAACTCTCCCGTTGTGTCATTCCCATCCACACACCCCCCGGTGCCATCGCGAATCTGGCCTGCTTTGACTATTTTTTTCCTTACTTCTCACTATTCTCGTTCTTTTATTGTCAATTGTTTGGGCACCCAGCACGCGACAAACACCGCAAATCCCACTGAATTCCACATTCGGAGTTATTTTTACTCGTTTCAATGTAAAATCACTGTTCATTCTTCGGAGTAAAAACAAAAGAAGAAGTTGGCCTACTTATTCCCCATCTGCGCAAATCGTCATTACCGACAGAGGTGACGTTCGGAAAAGTATCGCTTATCTTTGTTTACCGAACCAGCAAAAAATCATGTCTATTTTTGCGTCTTCTTTTCAAATTTTTTCGCATAATGCTTTATGCCTACTGGGATTTTTTAAAAAAAATAGTCTACAGTTTCAATCATATCAAATGTTGTCTTTTTTTTTTGTTGTAAGTCTATGTAGGGTATTTTTTTTTTTTTTTTTAAATTCTTCCTAAATAACGTCACAATTTAGCTCGGGAGTTATCAAAATAATTAACGATAATAATCATGTCCACATAATATACAGTATCTACTGAATTACTACGATAAATTTCAAACCTTGCGCGACGTCATTTACGAGCTAATCAATTTGCGTTTCCATCCATCAACCGAGATACCGGCTACCCATTTCCGTTTCTTTCGGAGGGACGAAACGTCGTAATGGCAATTTCCTATTTATAACACCAACACGTTTTACAACTCAGTAACTAAATTAGTTATTGGTAATATAACTTATTTTGGGGGGAGTTCCGTATTTGTTCAGCCTGAATAAATACTGTATATAACATTTTCGAGCCACGTGTAAATACGCGAATTATTTCGTCAACGGTCATTCAACGTATTTTTTTTTTATGATGAACCACGACGACTGCTTATATTTTAATAATGCCCGCGTTTTAATTAGCAATCTGTAGCGCTGACTGGAAGGTAATTCACTTCACTATGCAAAGAGGCCTGGCTGCTAGCTAGTCCCTACGCTATACATATGCAAATGAAACGCCCTGCGCTCAGAGTCTCATTTATCTTTTGGGTGTGGTCCAACCCACCCACACTTACCCCCCGTCAATCCACGTGGACCCGATGAGCCGCAATCTGTCTACCCTTTCGTCCCACAACCCCCATTACCAATATACCCACATCATCATCATCATCGGGTTAACCCTACCCCTTTCTCCATCCTCCCTCTCGTCTTATTCAAATCTCCCCATCACCCACAACCACACAACGCATTATGATGATTACATTACACACTCCATTCCCCGAATTTTATTAATAATCGAATCGAAAACAGAAAACCTCGGATAGTGAGCACGTGGCATCTTTTTATACTCGACTGGTGCGAATAATATTGCGTAATTGAACTTAATGACGAATCTCGTATAAAATTAAGTTCGATTTGTACGGTACAGTACATAAACTCTGTTACGGCGTCGGTGCTCGGCAAATAATCAAAGCTCATCTCCCTCTACTTTTACAGTGGTTTATCACATTACGCGTCGTAAATATGCAAATTGAGGCGCGCCACAATATAATAATTGCGTTGCATTCGATTATTAAAGATGATCTAGGCATTTGATTATTAAAATTTACATTCATTTGGCGACTAGCCGCAGGTACAGGGTGTGCGCGCAATCATTTACGTCGCGTTGAAAATGAATGAAATTATTGAAAAGAAAATTAGCTCAAAAAATACTAAAAATTATAAGTAACCGCGTGTTACGCTAAGTAGTAAGTTTACTACTACCCGGTAGTCGTTTTTAAAAATTTTTTTACAGATTTAAACAGCTAAAAAAAAAAAAAAAATGGAAGTGGAGAGATTTAAAGAATCCCAGGTTTTGATCTGAGCAAAAAAATAGCATCTTTGATTTCTTGTTATATTAGCTCCACAAGAATATGAAAAAGAAAAACCGACATATTCCAAATTTGGCATTGTTTATTGCCGGTTGATCATTTGATAATAATTTCTCGGTTTGTTCCAGTAACTCCCCTATACATTATAAATATTGCAAGTCTAATTTGCCTTTGATTTTTTTTTTAAGCTTTGGAATTTCTAAGCATAAAATCTAATTTTATTAGATCTTTTTTTGTCATCCATTACCGACAAAATAATACTGTATATCTAATTTTAAAAATACAATTCTTCGATATGACAATAATTCTTTTTCCTTCTAATACCCGATACATGTACTTAAAAAGTATAAATCGAAATTGAGACTACTTAGAATTATCGAAAAAAAATATTCTACAAAAGCCGAATCATCTATCATACTTTTGTAGACATTTCGCGTTCCCATCACGCAACACTTCACTTCAGCTGCCGCCATTTTTCTACAGAACATTATTTTTCAAAGCTTTACACACCGCCATGCACACACATTTCATTACCAAAGAAACGGGGTAAAAAGTTGAAGGATGGTAAAGGAATAGGTGGGGCGGGGTAAAAAAAAAAAAAAAAAGGTATCGAAATTCCGAGAAAAAAGAAAACATTCTTTTGACTTAGTTTGAAACAATGATGCGTCGGGTTGACGATTAACACGAGGATGTCGAATTTACCTTACTCCCCCACCACTCCCTCCCTCTAAATCCGTACGCGATGCTGCTTCAAAGCTAAAAACAAAGAGTTGTGAGTAGGAGGTGGAATAGATGAGGGCAGCCGCAGCCAGCGTGTGCTAGTAATAATTAACAAATGGCATCTCCGGAGCACAGATTATGATGAGAGAGCAATGAATAGCCGGCTACAGTACATCTCCTACGCTTTCGCACCACTTCGCGAAAAAATTAAAAAAAAAAAAAACATCAGCCAAAAAAGATGAGAAATGAAACAAAAGTGAGGAATATTACAATGAGATTCCAAGACAGCAGCTGAGAGAAACACAAGTGTCTTTCTGTTGTTTTTTTTTTTTTTTTTATATTCTTTTCTTTTCTTCTTTTTTTTTTTTTTTTAAAATAGTAAACGACCGAACGCTTTTTCAATTGACACAAACATCTTAAAAACCCCTTTTCAGAATCTTCTTTTTATCAAATAAGCTCGGTTGTTGTTTTTTTTTCTCTCTCTCTCTCTCTTCTTAAAAAAAGTATTTGATATTTTTTACTCTGTCTCCTCCTCCTTCTTCTTTTTATCCTTCAGAAATGAAACACAAGCGTTTTTATCTCGAGCAGTAAAACGTCAGCCAAGCGTACATGCATATACAATGAGAATGTTTCGAATTAAGATGCACGTAGAAAAGAGATGCGCTACGCCGGTGAGTACCATTCGGAGCCTCGTAGAACGCGGGTTTGGTAAACGCAAAAATTCCGCGTTAACTTTTTGTATAACGCGAAAATAATTTCTATTCATTATTACGCAATTTCCTAATCAAAATCTCCCATCCTTCATCAAAACTTCGCATTAATTCTAGTAATTTGTAAATAAGTTTATTGGTTTGGTTCTAATAAACGTTGTGTTTTGTGAAGTTTACATTACATCTTGTGAGTGCATCCCAATTCCCAAGAAGGTCCTTTACTACCTAAAGAAATAAATTCCAGTCAATCAATGCAGTCTCTCGCGTTATACGAGACCTGCGTATAATCTCGAACTAGTGCCGCGAAGATGTGGAGGAGAGCGGCTTGGGTTAACGACGATCATATGTCGCGACCGTGTGCTAATTCAACCAGAGCTGATTTATAACGCTTTTACTACCCTTCACTTTTTATTTCTTTTCTTATCGTTTTTATTTTTCTTTCCAAAAAAAAAAAAAAAAAAAAAACAATACATTTGTAGTTTTAAAAAGTCGCCATGCATACATACACCAGTGAGTACGTGTAATAGTCGAATAGTCGAGCAACATTTTTGGTCGGATGTTCGAATCATTTGAGACGAATAATGAGGGAGGAGAAAAAAAAATTACGCAGATAAGAACAAAATCGTAAGATCGCATTTAGAATTATTTATCTTTATAAAGGTATGCAAATTAATCATTAGTGAATAGAAATGCCCAAATTTTCTTATTTTTAAAGATAAATTTTGATAGTCATACAACGTACCCAATAAAATGTCAAAATAAAAACATTTTTAATTGCAAAAAAAAAAAAAAAAAAATTAAAAATCAATCGACTGTTGAAAATAACTGCAATTAAACTACCGGTAGTTCAAATATTTAATACACTTAAAAATAGTAATTATCTTATTAAATTAAAATTTAATAGTTGCGAGTTTCCTGCCTTATTCAAATTATTACTTTCAATAATAATAATTCAACAATTATTGGTGTAATGGGTCTCTTCTAGCTTAGGGCGTCACATTTAAAAAAATAAAAATAAGTTTCCAAAACAAAAAAAACTAGCAGAAAAAACGCACAAATACAATTCAATACTGTATTTTAAAAAATTGAAATTTAAGGTGGGGAAAAAAAATTCGCCAAATCTTAAAAAAATTAATAAATATAAAAATTAACATACATAAAAGCTTTTAAAAAAATGGAGAAAAGACAATAAAATTCCTTGAAAAACTTAAATAATTAAAAAAAAATGCGTGCATTCTTTCTAGTATACGGTAATTAAATTTGTGAACTCAACCTTCAAATTAGAAAACTTGCTTAGTTCAACCACTGTCTCGAACTTGAAAAGTTTTACTGTCAAAATGTCATTCGTGTACATGTAATACATACGAAACCGGGCACCTGTTACTGAACGATTCGAGCACGTTTGATACCGGAAACAGACAAGCACCCATTCAAATACACTGAAAGCGCATGATTTTTTAGCCGCCCTGTAATTCTTTGCCGTTTAATTTATAATTCCCGGCTTCGGCGATAAATAAGTAATGAGGTGAAATAGAGCTAATTATAACGCAGTGTTCTTCGTTTTACGTCACCGTATATCAATCGAAAGCAGGTGAAGAGGAGCGCGCGCATGCCCAATAAGTCAACGAGTAACACCAGCGAGTTAATCAGTGTTATAGTTCCAGCCATTGTTAATTAGCGCGTAATACAAACAGCCCAACAGTTACACGTCATTTTCCTCCGACTAAAGAGTTGATGACTCAATTCGCAGCTATCCCCAATACAATGCCTAAAAGAAGAGAATCCCTCCCGCGTAAAACATGATAATTAATGAGAATATTTGGCGACTAATTAATTTGCAGTCATATTTTAAATATGTGTTTACTAATCAGTTAAGTTGCCGTATTGTGTAAGTTCTTCCCTCATCAATCCTCCTTATTACTTTTGTTTTCGTCTGCTTCATCTGCATAAAAATAAATTATCATGCGGCGGCAGCTGCATCACCAGCAGCAGCACTGGCAACTTTTTATCGCAATGGCAAAATTTTTGCCCGTGTTAAATGATTAAGCAACGCATGCGCATCGCGTTTTGCTCGCAGCCAAATTTGTCCGCGCGCAGCTGTCGCACGCAAAATATACGTTTACAACGTTTAATCTATTACTTTGATCATAATATTTAACCAAACAATAAAAACCATAATTATACAAGAATAATTTTTCGAATACAAGTGCATCGCATTTACATCGAGATCTGCCATTTCTATTCAAAAAAACAAGAAACAATGAATGCCAGTAGAATAAAATGATGCGCAATTACATAGTGTATAAAAGTTAGCCACTCGGTCAAAAGTTGAGAAAAGAAAAAAAAGATTGCACTTGCCCATCTGTTTGCGCACAAAAATATAAAAATCTCTCTCCCCCACTCGGTCGAGTAGTTATCGTAAACCGAGCGAGTCGTTAAAAAATTTTTTTTTTTTTTTTGATATGGCTATAGCTAATTATCTTTCATATTTAATTAATTAAAAAAACATAGATAAAAATCTTTACAGCTCAACACACTAATTTAAACACGAATAACGGACGCCTGTATAACGAGTTAATTATTCAGTTTTCCGAAAAATTGTATATCTGTTTGAGTATACAAAATTGTATAATTACTTTCGCTTTAACCAATTACCGGGTACATTAAAAAAAAAATTATAAATTAATTGTAATTAATACTTCATTTTTTTAAAGATTGGTATGTGCATACTTTCTCGCACATTTCACCACCCCAAACAAATAGAATAATGCACTGCCTTATTTTTAAATCGAGCTCAAAAATAAATTTATCCCTGAAATAATTTTTGCGCAAATCGAAAGTTAGGTACCAAAAATAAATTTGGAGCTGTTCTGAGTAGTCTACAGCACGCGAATTTGGTAATATTACTTACTTCGAACATCTCCGAATGAAGAATAAAATAATTATAACGTATACATTTTTAAATACAACTACCATTCAGTATAAATAAATGAATGTACATTTTCTTGGACTGGATTCAAAGCGCAATAAATTGATGTAATCATTCTTTTATATATGACCTAAGAGTTAAAACTCAATCGATAAGTGCTGTAACAGTACCACTGCGGCTGTAACATGAGAGCAACCATCACACCATATTTTGAATAAATTTAAGCTACTACGCAAAGCTTTTATAACTATTAAATCAAAATAAAAAAATACGTTTTCTAATTTTTTTTGGAGGTTAATCTAACGGTTAATATCCAACTTCCGTTAATACGCCATTACCCAGAATACAAGATGTCGTTTGAACGAAGGAAGTGCAGGTAAGGAATAGCCTGGAAGGATTCGGCCCCCAAATCATTATTTAATCCGCCTTACTCTCCAACTGTTTCCCGCCCAAAATCTAATTGATTATTTATGATCGCCGTAAAGACGAGGAGTAAGTGAGCGAGTGCGTAAGGGGGGAAAGAGTAGGCGGACCGAGTCTATTTATTTGTATAATTTTCGAATTATTTACCGAGGTTGGTCAGTTAAAGACTGTTCAGCCATATGGTCAGTGCAATTTATTTTTGTAACGTAGCAGGGGGTAGTTAAATCGGGAAAGGGAGGGTTCTAAGGTGATAGACCCTGGTAATGAGTCCTCGGAAGGAAGTCTCGCGCCATAAATCGTTAACAATCTCTGACCACATGACGGACTCAGGTACCGGATGCGACGGCGGCAAAAATCCAGGAAATTAGTCTTTGACGTATTAAAGGAAATTCGCGGATACAGAGGGAAAGAAGCAGAAGAAAAAGAGGGGGGAGATATTATTATAGAATGCAATCTGTTGGACGTGTACCTGGGATTTACTAAGCTCACTAACAGTCTGGCTCCATCCAGTCAGTCCTTTCTCTCTTGTGATTAAATAAACGTGTTTTAAAGCGCGTAGCGTTTAATTACACCAAGATAGTTTTTCTTTTTAATTTTTAAAAATAAAAGAATTCAATTTGTGCGGTGGAATTCAACTAAAAGGTTCGGTGTCCCTAGAGTCAATATTTCAACGCACGGTCGCACCTGATGCCGGCGACTTAAGCCATTGCTAGCACGTGGTGACTGTCGCCGAAGAAAGCAATTATTTTCCTCAAGATTCGAGGGACTCAACACGGGGTCACGTTTTAACCGCCAACACGTGCCTAATCCTCGATTCGGGTCACTTCAAACCGACTATTACTTGTCATTAGCGCAAACGACGTCATAAAATAATCGGCAAAATTCGTTTTCTTCTTTTCCTATCTCGAGAAAGTTATTACGATTATTATTTGGTTAAAATTTTCATGTTTTTCTAATCGTCATTTTTTCAATGTTTTCATACGCGCAAAGAATTGTTTAACAAATTAATTGCTTGTAAAGTCGGCCATTTTTCTTGCTATTGATTGTGCGTTACAACTACTAATAATTATTCGAGAGAAAAAAAAAATTAAGTAATTCCCCGGAAGAAAACACTCGTTCGACCATTAAAAATTCCGACTAAAAAGCAAAAAAAAAAGAAAAGAATTCTGGTTTTTATTTATTTTTTTTTTTTTTGTAGATAAACGGAATGTATTTGTTCGTAAATACTACTAAATAGATGCTGAAAATGCCAGCTGATCACAAGAAAAATGCTACTTTTACGACTTCCATTTTTAAAACGACTAATTGGGAAGTCAGAAAAACGTATTTTCGAAAATAATTCGTTTCCTAAATTCCACTGACGTTCAAATATATCTTAACGGTTAGAACGAGACGAGGAAATGAGATGTACCCAACTGCCGTAATACTTCCTCGTCACGTGATCACTTTTAATAAATTATTGACAATCGCAAACAGACAACAAAAATAAATGGAGGAAGAAAAAAAAAGTGTAAACAAACGCGTCAAGAAAAATCTTAAGTACCGGTACTGTACGTGTACCATATTCCACTAGTTAAATAATAAATACTGTAGCTATACTGTACGCGCATTTAATATACCGGTAATGCTGTATATCATTCCCGGTACATTATCAACCATTTTCAAACATACCATAATGGCAGGTTTCTTTTAATTAATGCAAATTGAAAAAGCCGACGTATAAATAAAAGCAAAAACGATTTGTTTTTAATACAGGTATTTTCCCAAATTCGAACCCGGATCTAGTTGACATCCAATTTGGATCCAATAAACAAAATCTTTGTATAACGAACTCCAAAGAAATGAACAATTTGATGGCTTCCGTAAAATGTCGTTAAAGTACGTAACATTAATGAGTTTCAGGGAGAGTATTATTTTGCCCATTTCTTGTACTATAATTATTATGTACATGGACTTTACTAGAAACGTTCATTCTATGGGCAGACCTATAATCCCTATAATTATACACTATTAGCTAAGATAAGATTCTTAAAAAAAATAGTCTTTAAAAAAGCAAAAAAAAAAATCGTACTCGGATTGTCTAGGCCACTTTTTGGAAACAAAAATGACCAGTACCGGCAGTTAAATACAGTATTTACCAAAAACCTTTTCATTTTTTTAAATCAAGTAATAAAATCACAGTAATTAAATTGAATAAAAAACCATTAATTTAAAAAAAAAAAAAAGTATGGTAGGGCCTGCAATAAACATCTGCCCCAATCCTATTTACCCGGGTATCAAACAAATTTACAACTAAATTACAGTTACCGCAGCCCATTACGTGAAATATGTATATCAAAACCCCAACAAAAGATAAGGATATCCATTATAAAACCCACTCGTAAAAAAAAATTAAATCTTTTTTTTTTTTTTCATCTACAAAAGCTGAATTGATACAACAAAAATGCATTATATAATTTAAAAGAATAAAAAATACCCACATACTCTTAATCTATACAGTAGATTGTAATGCGTAATAGTAGTTACAATTTTCCATACGTAACTGACAATAGAAGTGAAAACACATGCAATATCATTAATACACCACCGGGGGTTTATTATCATTTCCTGTTTTACTAAATTACACGCTGTCGGACGCACGTACCGGTATTAAATATTTCCGAGTCTATGAAATATTACATTACCGTACCTCACCCAAACCTTAAACAACAATACCGTTAAATAAAAATAAAAAAGCCCCAAAACCGCTTATGCGTTATTTTGCACGTGCTTGCCTATTAATCTCCGCATTGACGAGACGGCCTACAGGTGGCAACAGTCACAGCAGTCCCGTCAATAGCAATAGCACGCAATAACCATTTGATTTCCGCGAGGTTTTTGGCGGTTAAAGGTGAGTGAGGATAAAACAAAAAAAAGCCCTTCTAATTTCCTCTTACCCCCCACTCACTTCAACTCCCCCTCACCTTGGGTACTGCTACGCTATACTTATTAGTGAGGTAACGTTAAAAAGTGCAGAGAGATAGACTGGTGTCGTCTGCATTTCGTTTAGAGCTCAGGTGTTAATTAAGGTAAAATATCAATAGAAGAAGACTCTCGCCGACCGCGTTCGATATTTGCACGTGCTCTCCAGCAATTAAGCTCAAATCTGTCTCCGCTATCGGCCTTTTCAATATTACCGGTGTATTTACAGAGCTGAGAGGTCATTTCTGGTGCGGCTACGGCGCCATCTAGGGGAAACTGACGATAAACAATTTTCTTATATAAATTATTGATTTTGCTCATTACCGGTGAGCTTACACTAGCTTGTTGAAAAAGAAGAAAAAAAAAATTTTTATGTCTTATTTAAAATATATTTTAGGCACGAAATTACTTTTAAAAAATATTTTCTGTAATAATTTACAACTTTGGCCACAAAACAGCTCCAATTCCTATTTTCGAGCAGTACTTTTTTTTTTCTTCTTTCTAGAAATACAGTACCAGTAAATTGTCTAGAAATATAAGAAAGAAAAATTTTAATACAGTCGTGCGCTACAATTAAATATGGCAAAGATCCATGTTTTACGCTATAATCGTATTCGTTTTTTTAAAAAGAAACCAAATACCGCTAACTGTACTTAATAAATTTTGTTTGTCAAATTTTTTTTCTGCGCCCGAATAATTATTTCTAAAAATATAAGACAAACAACTACTGTATCAAATATTCAACGTCGATTTTTTGTAGGAGTAATTTAATGCAATTTTCCAAAAATTTGTACGATTTCCAACCTATATTTTGTAATGTGCAAAACGCGATGAAATCGTTCTTACTTCTTGGACAATGTCGTCCGACTGTAAAATTTTTGCCTAAAAAGACCATTCTTTCTGCAAAATAATTGTTTTACTCAAAACCGTGTGTATAGCGAGGGAATGGTTGTGCACTCCCTTCCCCCCTTTACTTTAGTCGCTAAATCTAGATTTAGAACGCCGGTGACAACGAAATGCATTACGATTTCCGCTCATTACTGAAAGGAATTTTGCGAACGTTTCCTGCAATCACTGTTGTTGGACCCCTGAATCCAAAAATCCCAAGTTGGAACATTTTTTCAAGTCTTATTATTTATCAAAAGTGAAGTAAATCTCGACAGCAAAATTCGAGTGTGTTTCGGTGAAACGAGTTTATGATTGCCAGTGAGATTTTAAGAGGGAAATTGAACAAAAACGTGATCGAAATTGAATTGCTAATAAAAACGTGTAGTGGCGTAAAGTGAGTGGGGTTGGGTGGAGGGTTCGGCTGAGTGAGCCCATATGGATTCAAGTGAAACTAAGGCTTCCTCTCACCCACACACACTCTTTGCATGTGGAGTCCATATAACTTGTCCGGAGAGCCACTCCAACTCCATATTGCCTCAGTAGCCCGAACACCGCCTGCCTGCCTGCACTAGGCTCTAATAAAACTTTCGACACAATTCCTCACTCGCCATTCAAATCGTGTTTTGACTTTTCCTAATAAAAACGTCGAAATACACGCAAGATTTTGAAAAAAGAAGTAATAAAAAACTGGGAGGGATAAAATGTAAATGGGCGAGAAGGACCTGTTATTCCATCTTCACTCCCCTCCCCCCGTCCTGACTCCATATTTTCTTTTAAAAAAAGAACCATTTTTAATAAACCATATACGCATCATATCGACTTCAACTTAACGGACTTAAACATCTGTTTTTTTCCTTTTTTTTTTTTTTTTTTGCTTTCTCTCCCCAATTTTTTTTTTTTTTTTTTTTTTTAAGTAAAGAAAGTTACAAACAATTTTTAACACCCCCCTACGTACACTTCACGCTACACTCTTCTCCGATCCCACTCCACATCCATCAACTCGGGCATAATAATAATTGTGCACGCACGCAATCGCTTTTTTAATGCCCCGCATTTAAAGCGCAACCTCGATTCACCGTTTAACAAATCCTTATGCATAACATTTGGAATCTTCATTAAAAAAAGTAAATAATTTAATCAACTACAAATTTTATTTATCTGCTTGCAACACTACGATTTTTTTCCCCCTTGCAAAACAGTACTACGGTAGATATAGACTATTGAATTGAATTTATAGTGAAAGGAAATTGTTAATTGCACCGAAAATTGTAAGGAAATTTCATCACAAAATCAACAGCATTAGGCCTACACAATTAAAATGTCTTTTTCTAACATTATTGTAAACTTTTCAACATTATTTTTAACATTACGGTATTATAAATTGTTGCGCCCTGTGTTCGTATTAATCTGCAGTAATATGAATGAAAAACCATAACAAATTATTGACCGTATTGCCTTAGTTAACTCGGGGAATCGAGCTTACATTTCCTTAAAATTTTATTTAAATGAAAATTTTGGTTGACTTTTACTGAAATTTGATTTGCATAAAAAATCCACGTATCCATTTCTAAAACATTCTCTACTACCGGTACATCTAGCCTACTCTGTGTATAAAATGAAAAGTCGAGGCGACAGTTTACGGTGTACAATAATGCGCGACAAATTCTTGTGTTTTTTTTTTTTTATTTTTAAAAAAGAAATCGATCCTTGTCATATTTTTTTCCTTTTTTTTTAAAGTTTCTTCAACGAAAAATATTTCAGGCTCTTTTTTTTTTATCTGAGTTGAAAAAGCATGTTGGCTGCCGCATGTGCGCCACCCACCTTACCGGAAAGCGTAGCCAGAATGACCTTTGGCCCGGCATTAGCCGAGACAAGAGAAGGGAAGTTAGAAAAGTGAATGAAAATTCCGGCGACCAACGCATGCGCAACGCTGACAGAAACGCGTAAAGTCCCCCGGTTCAATATGGATAGTGCTAGTGATAAGTAGCTAAACGTTTTTCCGTGATAAAAACGCGCGTACAGGCTCTCTCTCTCTCGCATTGATTTGCCTGCCTGGTCTCGGTTCCCACGTCGAATTCAAAAAGTTGATTGACGCTGGAGACAACTTCTCTCATGCTTGGGTAGCCTGTGTTCGATCGCAATCCCAATTCACGTGCGAAACACGTGAAGGGTAACCAAACATTAGTTTATCTGATTTTACATTCCGATTGATACTCAAAATTTGCTTTCTTTACTTTAAAAAAAAAAGATAAGAAAACACAGATTTTGAAGTTACGAGCCAAATTAGACCCAATTAATTTTCTCTAACTCGCAGTCTTTCGTAGAAAAATCCGAACTTAATCGCTTAATTTCAATTTACGCCAGTTGCCCAGTTCTATACAGTTGTTGGCGGAAAACTATCTCAGAAATATTATTCGAATTCTTTAAAAATTATTACAACAGCAAAAACAAAACTCTCGTTTGGCGAAAAATTCAATGTAAAATAATAATTGAATCGCAAATTTCGAATAGGGTTCATCTCCTATTTTGAAACAAGCGACATGAGCCCTTTTCGCATTTTTCAAAATAAGAGATGAGCTTTTTTCGAAATTTTTAAAATAGGAGATGAGTTGTTATCGAAATTTGTGATTCAATTCTAAAATCCAGTTTAATATTGTGCGCAAAACATTTAAATTAATATTTTATAAATAAACATGTCGTTTAAATGGATATCAAACTTCAACTACATTTCTAAAATAATTTTTACCGTAATTATTTACATTAAAAGTTGAGCAACCATGATTCAATTTTAACCGAGTCATGATTATAAAATAAATAAAAAAATACTGGAATTTCCTTTCGCATTACGCAGGCCTGTATAAACAATTGCAGATAAAAATCATTCCAAAAATCAAATTAAATTAAACAAGCTGAAATGACGTCGATTGTGTCCCATTGTGTACATTTTTCGCATTTTTCACTCATCACTCGAACTGAAATAACACAAATACAAACACGCGCAGACTACAATGCAGTAGAAGGTGAAAATTGCGCGTGCTTGAAATTGAAACCGCAATAAAATAATGAGCGATGTGTGTGTACGCTCGCGCAAAGGCAAGTTGAAAACGTGTCATCTGCCCGTCAAATTGGGAAGAGATAGCGCCTTCTGTCAACCTTTGAAACGCGTATCTCGGGGAGAAAATCAACAAAGAGTCCCGTAATTGTCCCACAGACACATAAACAGCGAATCAAAAAGTCAACTTCTAAAAACAACAACATTGGCAGATCAACTTTTCAACGAGTAAATAGACGTGTATCGCTTTCTCTAATCTCAAGTGAAGACAGCTGGAATGTTTTTTTTTTTTTTAAATCCTTAATGTTTTCTTTTTTGTTTGTTTCGACGACGACGACGATGGTGGCGTTAGTATCGGTGGTTGCTATAGCCATAAGAACTGTTCGGAAGAACAGAAGGAAAGGATTTTGCCCCACTAAATCAATCGAATGTGCACACACGGGCTGTTGATAATAACGCCCAGCCCCAGATTTGATAAAATTGTCAAAATGACATTAAAAAAAATATATATATTATTTTTTAAGTGTAGAACGGTTACAAATAATGAACAGCTGGGACATGTAAACACCAACTTATGTCGCCAAAAAAGCGCGCGCAGAGTTAAAGTTTCAAGACGGGAAAATAAAAAATAAAAAATTAAAAAGTTGGGAGAAAAAGTTCGTAAATTATTTTTGTGGCTGTTACAGTACTCGTAACGTCAACACGTTCACGCATCGAATAACAAATTCTACGCAAATTCAAAGCGTGGCAAC
This sequence comes from Polydesmus complanatus, assembly GCA_034692225.1. Classification (NCBI taxonomy): domain Eukaryota; kingdom Metazoa; phylum Arthropoda; class Diplopoda; order Polydesmida; family Polydesmidae; genus Polydesmus; species Polydesmus complanatus. The sequence continues at coordinate 39,493 of JAQGAZ010000540.1, read as the reverse complement.
CGACTTTACACATTAAGTTACGGAACTAAATTTTATTTACGAGATTGACAGCTAAAAATGTCAGCTTTACCAAATTACTTGTTTCTTTCAAAATAATAGTAACAAAAAATTCACCAGTATTCCTCAAAGTCTAAAGTAAATTAATTCAAGCGATTACTACTCTTATTTTAACAGCAAAATAATTTAGAACGCGCAATATTCTGGCTTTTAAGAGATCAAAGTGAAAGAAAAAAAAATCATTAAAACAAAATTTTGAAAATAGAAACGAAATTTTAAAAATTAAAAAGAATTATTTTAAAAATTAAAAAGAATTGCTGTATTTTAAAAATTAAAAAGAATTATTTAAAAATTAAAAAGAATTATTTTAAAAATTAAAAAGAATTATTTTAAAAATTAAAACAAAATAATTATATATTTTGTCGATATAACAAACTTTTTTTTAGTTAAAAAAAACACCAATTATTTTTTTAAAAAAATTTTAAACAGCGTTCATAATTATTATTAACAAAAATGTTCTTAAAAAAATATTTTCTAAAAAACTTCAATTTTAATCAATTTATTATTTGTGTCTTTTAAACCAATTTTAATAAATTTTATAAATCAAAAAAGTAGATTCGAACACATTAATTTTATGAGTAGAGAAAAAAAATCTACTGATATAGTGCTTTCTTTATTTTCACATTCGTTCCTATAGTAAACTTAATTTAATTTGCTTCCTGTTTTTGGGAACTGCATTTAATTAAACTTTGTGCTACAGATTTGTTATTGCAATCCGGCATTTCACCTAGCCAATAAAGTGCGTTATTGCTATTCTATCAATAGTAACATACCGTATACTTGTACAGTATTTGAACACAAATGAGCAGAGCCAATATTATTGCCTTCGTGGCTAACACTGACCACCAGTGTCGGCCACAAGAGTTGTCAACACTCACCTTCTCCTCCCTCCCTTTTGCCACCCTTCCCTCAATAACATTAAAACGCATTGATCAAGCTTCAGGCTATTGTAAGAAAAGGGGGGAAAAAAATAAAGTAATCGATAAATAACAATGGAGTTCTAATTTCTCCCCCACTTCCCCTCCCCCGCACACCTTGTCGCGCCGCTCCCGCCCCCTTTTCTCGCCACCTTTATTCAATTGAATAATAAAAATAAAAAAAAAGTGCGTGTACGTGCGATGAATGCGTTTTCGGCCTCTTATTTTTTCGCAAAGTGTTAAAAAGGCGGAGATAAGGCCTAGCTTTCGAATCGAAGGGTGAATAAAAAATAAGTTTGTAAAGGAAGTGGACAGTCAATGATCCCATTAGTCAACTAACCTTTAAACCTGTTGATTTCTATTGCAATGATACAGGGTGAACCAGCTAAACGTAGATGGAACTGATTTGTCTACGCCAAATATTCTACGTAAAAGTAGCCTGCATTCAAAATGCATTGCTCAATAAATTTGAATACGAGCTACTTTTCATCAGATTCACCATGTACGAGTATATGCAGTCGCCGAACGCTATCTCGTTTCAACGAATCAACGCCCTTCTACAGGTAAGATTCGAATCAGCCAGGGTTCATCCTGTCCCATGTTCAAGGCCCCTATACACATCTCCACCATCTGCATTAGCGTTGCGCTGTGCACTCCATTTACTATCACAGTTCAGTTCTTTTAATTGGGTACCCGTGCCCGGTTATTAGAACAAAATTATTTTAAAATAAGAGGGAGGGGGAGGAAAAAATGAAATGAAAATTTATAACTTTGAAAATTTAAATTTGCATTTCAGGCAAAGTCTTAAAAAACAAACGAACAATGATTATGTATTTTTAAATGGATGTAGTACCCGGGGAGGAAAGGCCTTGGGTACTCGGTCAATTTCACTACTCGGCGCATCCATAATCTCGACATTTAATTTCGCAGACCACACAGCGGTGTATTACATTGTCTTGTCACTGTATAAGCCTGAGATAAAGCTCCGTCTGCGATTTACTGGCTGGGGGATCTAAACACAAGTCTGAGCGGGAGAGATATTACCATATGCAGAAACCTCCGAAACACGGAATCAGATTCTAATTATAAAGAAAAAATGACAAAATCATTCGGCTTTCAGTAAGTTCATAACGACACCTCACTCAAACAAAATTATTTAAAACTGAATTTTGAAGAACTTGACAAACAGGTTCGTGCAAGTTTTAAAAAAAAATAAGTACAGTACAGTAGTTATGTCACATTTAAGCAAATACTTGATCTTTTGTGTTGCCAAGTTTGTAACGAACCAAGCACTAAAAAACGGTTTCCATTTTCATCAGAGTATTTATATGCCAATAAAACGGGAAAAAATATTAAGCTTTAGCTAATTTTCATTTTTTTAAAAAAAAAAAAACCCGTTAAAATACTGTATTTCTTAAGTTTTAAAATGAGAAAAATACTGTTGTCAGATTTGAGTTCCACGTTTGAGAGGTTACGTGCGACACGTGCAGCACAGCAGTCGCCACCGATTTTATATCAAAGACCTAATCATACTCTTGTCTCGGTCTCGCTCTTCTTCCGCTTCCAACCCCGGCTTGTCTAAACACAAGGACAGGCAGTGGGATGAATGAGAAGGTGGGGGGGAGGGGTTAGATGGATGGGGTGAGGAAGAAGGAAGAGGAGGATGCGAAGGGGATGTTTTAAAGATGTTCATCCAGACTCGAAGATCCTCTTCTCACGAAGCTCAAGTTACATCTCCACCCCCCGCGTTTCAACCCCCCCCCCTATCCTCCAACTCCCTTCCATCTGCCATAATAAACGGCGCAGACATCGACTTCAAACTCAGCGCGTGGTTCTTACGCGTGCCAATAAGATAAACTAAAGAAGCCCTATCATCTTCGGCCCATTCTCATCTTCACCCTTCTCATTCAAAACGACTTCACACTTCAATCAACTCATTCACACGCGCTCGTCTAATTTCAATCCCGCATATAGCGGTCTCAATTCCGCACCAAAAATAAAATAAAATTATCCTTTTTTTTGATAGCTAACGAATACATGTACTAATAAAACCAGCGATAAAAATTGCGCGCAGCATTTTCAGAAACTTTCTGAAAAAGTACTCCGCAATATCTAATTCTCAGAGTGGTTCCAATTGTAAGAAGCTCTTTAAGTAGGGTAATTATTTGTACAGTGTAGTCTACCATTAAACTTTTTTTTTTCTAAAAAAGAAAAAAAAAGTCCCATAATTTATACTGTACCGGTATGTACTCTTAATAATAATACTCGTAAACAATAAGATCGGACGTAGCTTTACGGTCCTATAGTTAGATGCATATTGGTAAGTTTTTAGCTGCCTTAACCAATAAAGATTTCCTTAAAACAATTTTTTTTTAAAGCGACTACTAATACCAATCGTTGAGCACAGTAAAATGTGTTTTTTTGGTTAGAAACGAAAACACCTACTGTATTTTGAAATCTGCTAAATTAGCTTATGCACTCATTGATAAAAAAAAAAATGTTTGCAGCAGCATCGTTGTGAGATAATTAACCTAACCTCGATTAAATAAGTAAGATTTTGGTTTCAAATATATTCAATAAACAGTGCCATGAAATCTTAATCTCTTAAGAGAAGTACATGCAATTTCACCAAATAAAATAATCAAAACTAAAACAAAAGTTCTATTGTAATTTCCAAAATTTAAAATTATTGTTTAAAAAAAAAAATTAAGCTAAAATTAAATTCATAAAAATATACGCTAAAATAAAATTAATTAAACAAGTTAATGTCGGTAGGCTACTACCAGTACAAAAAAGTCTTATGCTGACAGTAGTAAACCGTCCATTTACGCATAAGCTCCGTTTTGCAAAACTCCCAAGTAAACCTGTCTATGCAAATATGATTAAACGAAATCTTTTGTTTAAAAAAATACTGTTCCGGTACATTATTACGCTAAATGGGAGAATAAGTGCCGGTGCCAAAAATCAATATTCGCGCAAACCACAGTCATTGTCATTTAATTATTCATACGCAATTATGTAGGATTTTATTTGTTTTTCCTACGCAATATTCTTTTAATAGATAGGCTATTATTGCAGTCTAAACATTAGCAAATTAAAAAAAAAATTTATCCACACTTATAATAATAGAAAATACATCATAAATATGGTACGTTAAATTCGTATTAAAATAATAATTTATACGAAAACGAATTTTTTTTACATCATTATTTGTCATATTTTTCTAATTATATTGGGTTATTAAAATCTATAAATCCGATATTTCGCAAAACTAAATACTGTGTAAACACATTAATAAATTTAGCGAATAAATGTATTAAAACTAATAATCGATTTTTTGTTTGTTCGACTGATAATTGACTCGCTCGAGTGTAATCGAGCCGTAGTCTTTACTTAGTCTCGTTCACACTTTCTCATCAAAATGTCGCCTAACGAAGGCACACGCACTATGTTTATAAGCAAATAAACGTGGGGGAAGTGAAGAGTGGGGAATGATGGGGAAGGGGGTAGTGGTCGGTCAAATTCACGCATCTTTGCTTTTTCCATCGTTTCAACCGCAAAATAACAACAAAAAGCTCAAATGAAGTGTACACATGTATCTAATATGAATTTGTGGCTGTGTTTGAGATGAAGAAGGAAGGAGGTGGGGGTTGGGTAGGTGAGTGAGTGGGTGGTAAGGAAGAGCACCCTGGCAGACATAATAACCATAATAATTGCTCTTCTGGAAGAAAAGTTGCTGAGAAAATACAAGAGAACATATTTTTTAATGTTAAAAAATAAATAGATAAGCTCTTCAACCGAAACTCAACCTAAATAATAATAATGAGTCAAATAAAACTAAAAATTTTTTTTACTCTTTTTTTATTATTATTATTTTTTTTTTTCTCGCTTTTTTCTTCTTCTTCTTCAAAAAAAAAAAAAAATTCTCATTGTCATGGGAAGAGTGTCTTCAAGTTCCAAAAATATTCACCTCCCACTTTGTCGAAAATCTCTTAACGAAAATCGTTATTCGCAAAATATTTTTCGTTTCAGCATTTTTGAAGTTAAGCCGAAAATTTAACGCAAAAATGGTAAATAACAATTTAAAAAAAAATTATATAAAACTTAATTTCTAATTTCTTAGATTAAATAATTAATGGTCGGAGAATATTAAATTTGCTTTAACCAAAAAGTGCAACCTTTCCTTCCGAATTTTTCATTAGATATCCAGCGCCCTCTATTGGCAGGATCCAGCAAAAACCTTTAAAACTTTTTGAACCGTTCTATAAACTGCAGTTTTGAACGTTGCAAATTGATTTGCATGCTATTAACGTAACCGATTGATCGATAAACGCTAACTCTTAAGTAAACTGTTTAAAGAAACTACTTTATGGAATAATAATTTTAATCCGTTCCAAACACTTGAAATTACAAGATAATAGAATGGTGAGAAAAATTTCTCAAACTAATACATGTACAGTATTTAGCTAAGTAATTAAATCGGCTAAATATTTACGAATTAATTGTTCTTGAATATTTATAAAATATTTTTTTTTAAAAATAATTATAAGCTTAAAAAAAAATTTGATATTAATAAATAACTTTAATAAAAATTGTTCGACATTAAATTTGACATCTGAGTCGGTGCTAAGCTAAAATAATATTTTAATTGACTGTTAGATTTAAAATTACTATCAATTTTAATCATCAATTAAAATGTTAGTTTTATTACAAGCTAGCGTTAAATAAAATTAAGTAAAAAAAAAAAGTAAAAAAAAAAAATAATAATAATTTTATTCCATAAATTTGAATAAAATTTCAATTCAATCAATGAAAATTATTATTCCCTCTACGGTAGATTAACCATGCCAATAAAATGTATTGTAATGTGCAATTAAAAACAATTTTTAATGCATAATTTACTTAACAAGTTCAAGAAAAAAAAAAAATTGCTATTAAAAAATCCGTTAATTTATATTTAATAAATATTATAATCAAGCAATAATTGTTAATGCTTAAGCTATTTAGCAAATTAAAAAAAATTGGCTATTAAAATCAATAAAGGATTCAATTTTAAACTGGATTTTAATTAGCCTTCGACGATAAAAAAAAAAATAATAAAAAGTTTCTCTTATTTAGTTTTAAATATTTTGCTATTATACCGAAAGTTTCGTTGTTAGAGAACTTTTAATACTTGCTGTCGCTTTTGCTGTAATACTGCTAAAACTTACAGTGTTTTCACGCTGAAAACGCATCCAGAGGACCAGACATAAACAATTATTGTTTGATAGCAAGCCTATTCATTGAGAATTTCATACGTAACTACAAACATCGCGAATTTTGCTTTTCAATTTTTTTCCCCTTCGTCTCTCTGCAAAACGATAATACTAATAATTAAAAAAAAAAAAAAGCACTGGCGATCGAATTTCATAAATCTAAAAAAAAAAAAAATGCAGTATCACATGAGACGCGATAATAACAGGCTAAATGTTCATTTCAATTAAACTTGACCTACTCGCGTACATCCCGTCGTATTATTTCAAGTAGCAATCTCGTATTTTTATTTATAATTGAATTTCACGTCTGTTCTCGCGTAATCGCGTGTCGTCAGCGTCTGAAATTACGGAAAGCCGTGAGAGGCCAGTCCACTCTCATCCCACCTCTCCCTCCCTACACTCCCCACTCGCATCTCAAACCCGAATCCATTTAATTGTTAGAGATTGGTTAATTAAGCGCGCGCTTTTTACCTCAGACGACCTGAATTCAATAGGAAAAAGTGTCACAGCTTTCGCAGGTAACGAAGAACGACATAGAAACCACCCACACCGCCCGGAATAATAATAAAAAAAAAATAAAAATGAAAGAAAGAAAGAAAAACAAGAAACGTGTACATGAGAAGGAATTCGGAGACTATTTATCTTTGATGAGGAACAAAAAAAAATTCGTGACTGCAAATAATATGGTTCTCAAGAGTCTGAGACGACTGGGGAACAGGTAAAAACATATCTTTCGATGAAAAGATCTCACGATTCAATTCGTACAAACTCACAAAAAAAAAAAAAAAAAAAATGTCGTCTTTTTTTATGTAAAAAAAAAAAGAAAATTCAGTAAAATAATAATTAACATTTTATTATTTTTCAATTAATTTTGATTTTGTATAGCCTCTGCATAACTAACTTTAAGTTGTGTATGTAAATGTTTTTGTATAATACAAAAACTTTTAATTTTATTAAACGCATTTTAAAAAAATGTAAAAGTTTCGGAAGGCAAAAAAAAAACAAAAAAACAACAACTTTCAAACCGAAATTTAAACACATTGCTCAAAATTTAATTACCGGTGTGTGTGTACTACTGTACTCGAACTGTCAAGCGTTCGAGATTTCAAAACAGTTAAACTCATGCATAAGAAAGTAATAAATTGAAAATATTTACATTGGAATAACTGTGGGAAAATCAACATTCAAATAAATTAAAAATACCGCAAAAATAAGAAAACAAAAGTTGACTTAACTAAAAAAAACGTGCATAAATAATAACGTTTTAATATAGTAATTAAAATTCAGAAAGTTTTTATTGCGAGCATGTTAAACAAATCCTTATAAGAAAGCATTTTTGCACTAAAAGAGTGTAAAACAAACAACTTTTAATAAAAATTCGAAGAAAAAAAAAAAAAAAAGAAAAGTTACAAAAAAATATTATTAATAATAATATTGTAAGAAAGTTGAAATGTTCTTGTCTGGAGTGATACTTATAAATAGAAAATGTGCTCAAAAAGTGTCTGTTTATATTTAAAAAAAAAGGAGTTTGCGTTGCGGTTCCCTAACTCTCATTGCTTATATGGTTAACGTTGCATAAGCAGCAACACTTTTTATTCAATTTTCTAAACACACACGCGCCACATTCCAAAACCACGCGCAATTTTTTTTTTTTTACTCCCGCCAACGCTTTTGCGTACCTGGTTATCGTCGGAACTCACACTGTGAAAGTGAAAACGGAATTTCCAACCAAAAAAAAAAAAAAAATTCCGTGCATTCGGCAGCCAAAAAAAAAAAAAAAATTGGGGTAAAAAGTGATTTCTTGTTGACAACAAAAGTTAGTTCAAGCAAAAATCATCCTCTCATTTTCGAGAAAGAAAGGGAGAGGCGGAGTACTGTGTTGGAAATAGACAATGGAAATAAAATAATCGAAACGGTTTTCACCCGATTCAAACTTATAGGACGAAAGTAATTAAAGCGTTTCAACAAACGAGAGTTACAAAAAACTCAAAACCAAAAAAAAAAAAACAAAAACGCCAAATTGAAGCAACAAAAAACACAACAAAACACATTGTACTGTATTTCATAGCATAATTTTTTTAAAAAAAAATAAACGTTCAAAATAATTATTTAATTTCAACAGCTTGACTTAAAATTCCTAAATTTGCAATAAAACATTTTTTTTTAAAAAAAAATTCATTAATGTGAGGCGCAATGTATACGGACTTATGATAATAGACTTTTAATCTCTGAGACCCAAAATATGGTCTCAAAAATAAATTCTCATTTCTAACCATTGCGCTGTTAATAAGAGAAAACAGTATGCAGTAGGCGAGGTGAAAACAAAAATCCTTAAAATTATAACCCCCAAAACTCCCATTCTTAAGTTCTCCCATTGATCGATGAAAAAGCGTGAGAATTGGTAATAAAATTGCATTCCGATAAAATTATTCCTATATAATATAGCGCACGTGCAGGTTCTAGAATTAATTGCCCACGACGTTAATCGAGTCATTTTTTAATGAAGAGTAATTTAATGTTATCGAGTATAATAATATAGATTACTGTATTTTCCATGTTACCAATTCGCCTTTCAATAAGAGAGCTCTCTCGTCTACACTCTACAATAATATTGTATCTGAGATGAGCCGGGGGTTACAGCAAGAGTGAGGAGAGTGAGAGAGAGAGAGAGAGAGAGAGAGAGAGAGAGAGAGAGAGAGGAGGAGGAAGGGAGATGGAGCCTATTTTAAGTTTTAACTTGACACGCACCAGATCACATTCCAAAGTAAATGCCAATGAAACCACAAGTGAATGGTTTTAAAAATAACCCAGTAGGTAGCCTATACACGCAACACGCAGGTTAACTTCCATTTCTATTGATAAATCGACGACGAAGCAACGAGCGCAAGTAAACACGAGTGAATCCTTCCAACCCCCCTCACTTTTAACCCCCGCAACTTTCCAACTACTCTACCTTTTTTTTTTTTTTAATGTACACCTACAGATATTTTTTTTCTCCATTCAAAAAAAAAAAGAAAAATGCCGGTCATAAAAAAAACCACACAGGTAAAAAAAAAAATAGTGAAAACCATTTCATTTAACCCTCTCTCAACTTTCTCTAGGTGACGTCACCGATACTTAACCCAGACCGCTTAATCGTTATTCCCCGACTGACTTTTAAATTACGTCTGAGTCGGATATTTGAAGAAGAAAATAACCCCGAGTTATAAGAAGACAATTACTGTACAATAATAGACTTATTAGCCAAATACATAATACTGTAATATTATAAAGACTGACAATGATTGACTTTTGCAGCTGATTCATTCTCGCCAAGTGCTAGTTAAAAATCTTAAAATTTTATGATAATCTTAAAGAACTTCGATGCAACTTTTTAAAGCAATTTATGACCTATTTTATCGTTAACTTTAGTATTATAAGCATAAACTAAATTTTTTTTTTTACGATGTATCTAATATTACGTACTGAGCAGATTGTAACTTCAAACACCTTTTTTTTTTTACGGCACCGGTATTCTTGTTTTTGGTAAAGAATTTATAATAAGCTTACATAAAATAAAATTATTATAGTTATCTTTTCTTTTAATGTGAAATTTAATCTAAATAGAACCAATAATAATTATTATTACTTCAAAGTAATAATATTACGCAAGTAAAATAAACTGCACGGAAATTGCTAATTTTGTGCACTTTTAGTCATGTCCCTCCCATAAGATTACCAAAGAGCTTGACGTCAGTAACTGTTGAATACTGTAGTTGCGTACTGCCTAATAATTCAGTTGGTCAAATTAATCGACGAATGTCAATATTGATTTTGCTACTCAAAATCCGCTTTTTTTTTTTACCGACACGAGTAAATAAAAACAATACTTGGTAAATTTTCCTCGTTTTATCCCTTAATTAAATTGGTAATTAAGCTAACAAAAACTGTATTATAATCTACTACAAAATATTTTAATTTATTTACATAGAAAAATCAGATAATAATATCGCGACTAAATTTTTTTAATTGAATTTCCAGATTGGTTTTATAGCCTACATTCAAACCAACGGCGATTTCATTATTATTATTATTTCGCTTTTGCAAAAACAAAAATAAAAAAATTGTTCTCAATTTCCTCTTATAGCCTAGTCTTAGTAGTCTGGCTAACATTTTATCTACTTATAAAATATATATAAAAAAAAATGAAAGATAAAAACTTTTTTTTTTCCAAAACTTTTAAATCAGTAACCGGTTTGAATGGTAAGCTGAAGCAACGCCAGCATAGTAAACAGTGGTAAGCATCTCAATTAGATTTATCAACTACTGTACTTAATTTCTATCTATATACGAGTATATTTTTGTGTGTGTGTGTGTGTGTACGTTGTATATATTTTAGAAGTCGATCAACTTTTTTTTTTTTTACTACGCTTACAACCCAAAGGAACATCCTCTATAAAAATAAACCTTTTAATGTTTTAGTGTAGAAACGATTTTTTTAATGACTTTACAACAAGTTAAGATGGTCAATGAGCAGAAAGCAAACGAGGAATTCACACAAAAAAAAAAAAAAAAGAACAGAAAATTTGAACGATATAATGTTATTCAACTGATTAATTTTTTTTTTTTCGACTTCTTCTCTCCCTCCCATCCCACCCATTCACCACGCAAGCGCATGAGATATTCCATCCGTGTAACCGTCGTCATCAATTAAGTTGACGTCCGGTGCGCTCTCCTTACAAATTCCTCCATATCATGAATAAGCGTACGAGAGACCCATCAATAAAAAATAAAAAAAAAAAACAACAACAGCCCAAAAAATTAAAAATTCGCAAGAACTTTTACCCCTTATTATTATTGCTTTTGAAAAGAATAATAATAATAAAATAAAAAAAAAAACAAGCAGTAAAAAAAAAAATATTAAAATGTGCAGAAAGGCAAGTGCAGTACGTGTGCTCGCGGTTCAAACATTAATTTTGATGCGCGCAACAATTTAGTCGCATACCACTGTCACCGCGCGTCATGTCACGTCACATGTCACTACGTTCGAATCAAAAATTGTCCCTGGCAATTGAAGCAAAAAGATTTATGATTGCGGCCGAGGTAGAACAGGGTGGGCCATTGGCATCGCGCCTACTGCCACTTTCCAGCCTCGATAAAAAAAAAACCGAAAAGATGGAAGCTCGAATAAAAAGATGGATCACGTGGATTGTCCGAACTGATTATCAGCTCGAAGACTATAATAACGTGCAAATAACGTCATCATTGTTTAGGGTAATAACTTTGCTCCCCAATCTCTTTTATAATGCACGCGCTCCTATCCCTCGCCCACCTTCTCAACGTTGAATGCAATATTTTTGCGCATTAACATTGGTTAATCGAAAGATGAGTGGGATTTAAGTTACTGGGAGGAGGAGTTAAATTTAAATATTGCAGCTTAAAAACAATTTCAATAAATTTAAGATTTGATTAAATGACGGTATTTTTTTTTAATTTGATTATCTTCCCGCATGAATCGGAGAACAATATTTTTACCCAGGTGCTCGAGTAATATCGTAAAAAAATGTCAAAGAAAAAAAAATATTTTAAAAGCATTTTTCTTCGAATTTGTACCCCACCCACGTTCCTTCTACGCCGTCGCATTCTACGTCAAAATATTTTTGGTCATTTTTATCGCGAATTTTTCTAATCGAAACGCTTGCCTCAAAGTGTCACGAACTTTCCGTGCGACAGAATTAATTTCTTCTGCTAAAACATCGATAAACGTGCAAAAATTAACTTATTCAGAAAATGGATTTCCTGTGGACTAAATTTGTTGCTTAAAAAACTCTACCGTTTTATCAACAAACAAAAAATATATATATTTGCAGTATTTATATTAAAAATAAATCTACATTAAATGTTGACGCGTGTTTGATTTATGTTCGCGAATAATATTTTAATAAGTCATGCTTTTGTCCCCAAAACAAAATCTATTAACTTGAACCGGAAAAAATTGTTTTTTTTTTAGTATAAAATCCATTAAAACTTAAAATTGAATTTACTTTCCCTATGTCGAAAAATATAATTTGCATTTAAATGACTAGATTTAAAGCATTTATAAACCATATAAACAACGTTTGATGATTTAAAGTGACAAATAGCAATTAACCAAACGCTTTCAAAAAGGAAAATTTTCAAAGTTTAAAAGACGCGTAAACGCGGATGATGGTAGGAAAAAAACCGCAAGTTATTAAAAGCTTCAAATGAAAAAGAAAAAGGATAAAAGTTGATAGAAATCGGCGTCGTATAAGTTTATAATAGTCGGCGCGGGTAAATTTCTAGAGAAATTGCCAGCTATATAAAACCTCTAGGGGTCGAGTCACGACGTAATTACCGAGGAAGCGCCTGCCAGGACTAGATCGACGGCGGCCCCAGACAAACCTTTAATTGCGACAAACTTATCCTAAAAACAATAGCAATTGTAATAAAAAAGTAAAAAAAAAAATAAAAGAGTCGAGATAAACAATAGCGCGCGTGCTCCTATGTCATTCAACCCGCTTTAAAATTTTTTTGAAAATTGGTGTGAGCATTGGGACGAAATCTGAATAGACAAGTGGTTAAGGTAAGCATTGGTCAGTTGGACGATTAGCAAAATTCAAAAGAAATTCTTGTGTGTCCATTTGTCACGCACCTGCCAAAGATCGGCATGTGCCTACAATTTGTAAAAACAAAGAAAATATTCATTTCAATAGAAAAAAAAAAAAAATATCGGCTCATTCAGGACTTAATCTTAGGACATTGGACCGTGTACCTTAAAAGATTTTAAGCGGCAACCAGATTATTTCGGTTCATTTCAGCTCTTTCGAGACAATTCATAAGGGGATAAAAAAGGGGACATACTGATAGCGATACTTTATTGTAGAAGAACATGTATCCGTATTTAAGAGTTTGCGTGTGTCCGAAGTAAGAATAGGTCCGGTATGACATAAAAGCAAAATAATTTCAAACAGTGGAAGTGAAAGCGGCACCTCGCCGGCGCGGTGCTCTACCTCATTTGCCAGTTTTAACACCAAAAAATCAAAATAAAATTGTGAAAGAACTTAATCTTAAGCGTTGTGTAGAGACCCGAAACAGATTCTGGTCTGGAAGCTCACTTTAGGACGTAGGGGCCATGCCTATGAGCGATTGCATGAAATGTTTTCACTAACCTTTTAATAATTCTAGTTCTACATTATAAAATAGTTCTGATCTCCGATTAATCCTCGCCTCATTTCCGCTTAAATTTCCCGTTTTAATCTTCTCGCGAATTTACGAGAAAAGTAGAGCAATTTTGCAGTAGTCACACACACACACACCAATTCTCAGATGAAAGCCAATTTGGAAAAATATGGTGCTGTAGTTTGGATATTTGGCACCTGCAGTTGTTTGGGTTATGGCACTTTTTTCGTGTCACCTTCGCCCTTGCCATCCAGAACTAGATTCCAGTGCCAAGTGAGATAATTCGTGCAACACAGATTACCACTTTTTCCAAATTAAATAAAAACTCCGAACAACTTTGTTTTTTTTTTTTCTTCTCTACTTCTCTTTTAAATAATTATAACATCGAATTTTCAACACTATCTTTGTACTTATGCGTTTCAAAAGTCATAAACCAAAAAGAAAAAAAAAATTTAGCTTCTAGCTAGTTGAAACTGATCGCACGATGGATAATAACAATAAAGTTGACCAGGAACAGCGAAAATTATTGGTCCAAACTGACCAATACATTGACACATTCTCGGTATAATAAAATTATTTTGGCTTTGAGCTACAAATTTAAACTTTCAATCTAATTTTTGGAATCAATAAAATTAAAAAAAAAAAGTTCCTCAGAAAAGTTCATCAAATACAAAGCTACGAGCGTAAGAAATAAAAATTAATCCTTAAAAAAATAAATACAGTAATTTCGCAAGCATAAAATTGAGTTTCTTATTACTGTAAATGCAGCATTCAAAAAAAAAAAAAAAAAAACCCAACTTTTTACATCATTTTTCGAACTAAATCCGCTCGTTATAAACGTAACAGATTTTTTTTCTTTCATTTCATTCAACGATTTTCAGCGCTGAAAGAAATCAGTTTCACACTACGGAAAATAAAATATTTATTTTGTTGAAATAAAACTACATATTTTATGACGCGTGTTATAAATCGGTTATAAAACCAAGTATGAATCCAAATAAATATAATAAAAAAAATAATAATAAATGACTTATAAAAATTACACGTTCTGCTCCAATAAATACATTAATCGACACGAAGAAAGCTATTGCAAAATTAATCAAATGTGTTTTATTAAAAAAAAACAAAAAATAATAATAAAAAAATAAATAAAAAATCATAAGAAAATAACCCTTTTGCAAACTAGCCTATAGCGTAAAAGTAAATTTCTCTACCTTCAATATTCTCCCTTGTAAATAAAACAAGAACCGATTAAAAAACGAATTTTGACCTATTGCACTTAGTTTGCATTGCAATGCTCGTACCGGTAATTTTGTGCATTAAATTATTATTTTTTAAAAAAATAAAGCTTTTTTTTAAAAAATGAATCAAGAGGAAAAAATTATATTTAACTAGAGAAAGGTACCCGGTGTTATTCAGGATTCCGTATTTTACCAGGAAGCTGTAGTACAGTATTTATGCCCCTGTACTTGTAATTTGAAAACTCCTCCAATTTATAATGGCCTTACTACCATTATTAAATTTGTTTTTTTTTGTTTTAAAAAAGAAAATGATAAAGCGCTTATTAAAATTCTGAATGAAAAACCAGCAATGAAATGCAAAATCTCTCTTAAAAAAAAAATTAAATTAAATCACGCTTTATTTAGTACAGTAAATATTTCGTAGAAAAAAAAAACCCCCGCTGAAAAGAACCTTCAAAAACCACAGCAAGTACTTTCGTGTACACACACCAATAATTTTACGTCCCAAAATTCTCCACACCGTACAGTGCAAATAGAGCGAACACCCATGCGTCTTTAAAAATTAAAAAAAACATAAAAAAAAAAAAATATAGCAATGATATTTTTACAGGTCGAAAAAAGCAAAAAAACAACATCAATCAATATCGACGTAGACAAGTAAACAGGAAGCCACGAGCGTCAAAGAAACAGAACAGATACGTTGAGCATTCGAGTGTATACCACACATACACATGTATCGCTAAAATTCATCTTCTGTAAAACCTCTTCCTCAAACATTCTCTTAAAATAGGATTTCAAATGCTTACTTACTTTTTCCTATGTGGATAAATTCGAATGTTTTTTTCCAGTACACTACTTAAACAACATTAAAAAAAAATACAGGTACAAATAACGCCCTAAAATCGCCGGATCATCATTGAATTTCGACTGGGAGGCGAGCTCTTAAATTTTCACACAAAAAATCTAAATAAAATTTCAATATTGCGATTTCAATCTGCGAGTTACCTGTGCACCTACATTAAACTACATTAAAAGTTAGATAAGTTTTGTAATTCCGCTGCCGAATGAAAGTTTTCCGGAAGATAAACATAACATCAATTTTTTTTTAAAAATAATTATGATTAATATCTTAATTAATTTATTTAAATATTTTTCACTCGCGCGCATATAAATTTTTTTTTTTCCAAAAATCTAATTTAATCTTTCAAAATAATCGTAGTAAATTGCATGCGATGTTTTTCGATCAATCTTATCTTTCAATTGTAATTAGTCGTGTAGGAACGGAAGTCAGTGTCATAGAGTTGATGTAAACGTCCGAAAGCTTAAAAAATTAACAGTTAAATAAATAAATCTGGAAAAATGCTCCATTTTTCTTCAACGAATGAGCGACCACTCGACGTTTAATTTATTAACTTTTATCTATTCTAGGAAATGCCAACCGGCTGTGTAGACTTAAATTATCTCTCGTCGTGATAGCACCGCCAAAATAATAAAAAATATATATACTGTATATTATATAATCTTTTTTTGCTTAAAAAAAATAAATAATAATAAAAACAAAAATATACGGAAGTTAGAAAAACATTCGTAAATATTTTTTCCTTTTATCAATTTATTATAATAATAATTTATGAAACAAAAAAATGTATATACGGTATATTGAAAAACGATAAATATTTCACCGAGAAGATCAATGCTAAAAAAAAATTAAGTAATACTCGAAATAGTCTATTTAATTTCGGCGTAACGATCGCAGTCAAAAAAAAAAAAAAAAGGGAGAAAGATAATTTGTAGCCTATCACGTTTTAGCATTAACAATAAAAAAAAAAATCTTATATTTTCTAAAAATATATCTAATAAAAACAAACAGTTAAAAAAGGTAAAAAGAAACTAGCCATGCTTGGCGGATATTTATCTCCCGGTCTGTGAAATGGACTGGGTAGGAGATGAAACAAAAATCGCACCACTCTCAGTTGCTATGCATTATTCTGCGGTATTAACAACATACTGTAGCAGTCAGTAGCAGCGCCACCAAACTGCACAAAAGCCCAGTAGAGAAAATGGGTAAAAAATGTTTGCCCAGTTGAACAAGTTTAAAGAAAATTCACGCTTGCTTGATTCGCAAATTCCTCAATTTCATTTACCTGGTAAACAGCTTCTTAAAAATAATAAAAAGAATAGAAAGAAAAAAAAAAAAAAAACTTAAAGAAAAGAATTCACCGCATATTTTACAAGATAAACCGAAAGAAACCAACAAGTGCCACCAGATGGCATCGCTAAATAATTATTATTCAGCAAAATTTACCGCACTATTTATACTGCGACAATTAAATAAAAATTGACATCAATAATAATAATTATTACTCCAAAGTAGTTTTTCTTTATTATTTCCTTTCTTTTTCAGGTGTTTTCCAACTTTTTAAAAAAAAATTATATTTACTTCAACCATTGGTAATCCTCTCGAGTAAATTAAAATATTAAAATATCGTATGAAATATATAAGAGTAAATAATTTACTACTTAATCTTTTTAAAAAAATCCGATAATTCTCAGTATAACTAAATGTTTATGGGCATCTATGCAAATCAATTTCAGAAAACAGTTTAAAAAACAGCTTCTTTATAGAAATAATCTGTTTAACGACTAAAACTAAATAATAATAATAATAATAAATAAAAAATAAACATATTTCATAAGAAAAATTAAAATTTTTTGAAACTTTCCAAATAGCCTTCCATAACGTTTGTTGCTTTTCATTTCTTTTTCTTTAAAAAAAAAAAAAAATGCGTGCAATAAAAGTAAAAAATTTTGGTTAAAAATACTTAAACAATTTTAAAAAATGTTAATTCTTGAAGAGAATTTAAGATCCGTTATTTATCCGCACAGAAACAGCATAACCTAGCATAATGCCGAACCGAAACCAAATATTTCTAAGCCATGAAAAAAACAATAAAATTTTTAAAGGCCATTATCAAATTGTGGAATCCCAAGTCTCAGTTTTAAAGATTTTTCAATTTGATGAATGTTGATAATGTTAAAATTATTGCTTAATACAGATTTAATTCGATGAATTCTTTACCAATTTTCTTGCGTCATCGTGATTTTTAAAAAGGTTTGAGGGAGGGACTATGAAATATTTTGAAACGCTTGTATCATCGTATATGGGAAACACTACCTTAGGCTTAGATGATAGATCACAGATGATGCATAATTTCTTATACCAGTAATGTGAATACTAACTTTAAAAAAAAAAATTATCCTTGGCTTCGGAACCTTGAACAATCGTGTAAGGGTTTGTTTCGGAGAAGAAGTCCCTTAACCCCTTGTTTCCCATTGCGCGAGCAGCATAATTGACATAATTATTATTAGACTATCCATTGCTAGATTGCTGTTGCATGAACGTACTTTATTTGAAAAGATATATTTTTTTTTTCTATTACTTTCAAAATATTATTCTATTCATACCTCCCAATTAGTTCGATAATTACGATCACTATACTAATCAAAGATAATGGAAGCTATAATTATTTGCTAATTAGAAAAGATAGATCAACCGTAAATTCCTCTTCTTGCATGCCAACCAAGAAAAAAGTTAATAAGCCTATAAATAAGTTAACTCATTCTTTAAAACAAAAAATAATTCACTAATTTATTAAACCATTTAAAAAAAAAAACTTAAAAACCAAATCAAATATTTTGCGCGTTAAAAATAAAATTTTTTTTTTTATATTTTAAAAAATTTTTGAACTGTAATATTAATTTTATTTATTGAAATAATAATTATTATCAATTAATCTCACGCATGAAGCTATAAAATCGCGCATCCAAATAATAATTGGTTATCATAAAAAATAATCAAAAGTCAGCATCGTTTTCTTCGATCACTTCGTAAACTTCGGAATAAAAGATGAGCTATTTCCATAACCTTTTTGTTTAAACGACTGACCCCCGCTTCAATTAATTTAAGCAACAGAAAAAAAAAAAACCGATAGATTCCTATGGACCTCACGTTTAGCCTATAGGCACCATCACCAGTGTAATGTCCACCCCGCCGCAGTTCACTTAAAAAAGCGCTTTGAACCCTGTTTCTTACGGTTGAAACCAATCACACGCCTGCTGCATATATATTTTTTTTTCGTCATAAATTTGATACAAATTTTGTAATGAAGGTCCCTCTCTCTCTCTCCTCTCTTCTTGCGGTCACCCCATGTTCAGACCGACTATTAAACTTTCCCTCGTACTGCGCGGTTCTTCAGCTCCGCGCTCCCACATTTTTTTAATATTACGAATCTAGGATAAGATCGTCAAAAGATCCAGTATTTTCGACCTCCCCCTCACTCGGTTAACCGGATTTTACCTTCATTTCCAAATTTATCTACTGTAGTTAATACAGTAGGCCTAAACAAAATAATAAATTTTTAAAAAATTCCTTTTTAATTACCTGAAGTAAATATTTTAAAAACTATATCTAGCGGCCATATTAATCTTAATTTAAACTGAGATCAGAATAACACGATATCTGGTGGCAACGAAAAGTCACCTGAATCCCTAATTAACACCTTGAGCAAAACCTTGTAAACAAAAATACAGGTAGGTAAAGTAATGACGTAGATTTATATCCAGAAAATAGCTCCAATTTCCGAGATATTAATAATAATTCAACGCATCTACGAATATCGTGTAAAGCGAGGGACACGCGGCTCATCTATTTCGGGGGTTATTATTTACAAGGTGCACCTAAGCAGGTGTGTGCGCCTATGGCTCCTCGTCTTCTAGCTCAAACTTGTTACACTTCTCCTGGTGAATCCCATCATCCCTTACCCCACCCCATCCACCTTCCAACATCATCATCATCTCTCAAGACTCCCGATACAAGTACAGGTAGAGAGTGAAAGAGAGAGAGAGCGAAACAGTGCATTTCTCCTTCAGCTGCGAACACACGCATATAAACGAAATTAAATCGAGATCTCGAATCTAGATTACCCCATCAAGTCTAATATAACCCCTAGGGGAGGAATAAAATTTGCGAGCAGACTAAATTCTTCTCCGGATCCACACGAATAAGTGAAATAGTTCTGTGTATCACCCACGGTAGCATTTTCAACCAACCCCCCCTCACCACCCTTTTTCGGTACATAACCCCCACCCTCTACCCCTCCTTCTTCTAACGTATAATAATAATGATACAGCCGCTGCCACTGCATGCTTATATTCAACAACGAAAATATTCCCCCCGCATTCTCCAACCTATGATTAAAATTCGCTAAAGATTTTTTTTTTTATAGAAAAATATTTTTTTTTTAACACTTGACGCTATTTAACATGATGACACTTGTGATAAACAAAAAATTTAAATAACGAAAAATAATAATAATATTCGATATTCTAATACTATTAGTTCTCATCCTATCAATTTTTTTAAAAAATAAGGAGTGCAAATTGCAAATCAAAAAGTTGTTTACATACCTGAAAGGTTTGAGTTCAAGTACAGTTGAAACAAAAATTAACCAGTGAAAATGTTAAAAATTATTATTCGCGTAATTTTTTTAAGTTTCACCGTTTTAAAATTAAAAAAAAAAAAATGGAGCGATATTTTAATTTAAACGACGATAATATTATAATAAAATTTGCGATAAATCACCGCTTGTCATTTAATGACAAATAGCGCGAGTTGTTTTTTTTACATCAAAATTAAACGATCATTCATAGGTCTTTATATTATTTTTTTCAACAAAAATAGAAGACAATATTCCATGAATGAGGTGTTAATTCGCGAGATTTCACGCCAATCAGATTACAGGAGATGCGACGAGAGAGATGTTGAGGGCGAAATGGCCGAGTGCGAGCGGGGGCTGCTTTCCCCTTCCCTTGCCTCGGTGCAAGCGGCGTCCAACTACGCACCTAAGCCACATCTCTCTTCTCACGCTTTCAATTTCAATTTCAAAAATAGAAAAACAAAAAAAAAAACAGAAGAGAGAGAGAAAGAGAACAGAAACCTAAATTGACTTAAATTTTAAATTACAATTACTCCGACATTTTTTTTTTTTTTTTGGCTCTCGGAAATTGATTTAACATCGGAAGTCGGAAATAAAACATAATATTAATTTCATAATTAAATAAACAAGGCGTTCGAGGTTATCGATTTCCCATCAAAATCTTACTCGACCCTGATCGTTACCAATGTAATTAGCGTCTCATTAAAATAAGGCAATTGCTCAGACACGAACCTCCATAAAAATAGTCATCCCACGTTAATTCGCATCGAAATTATTATTGTCAAAAATAAAATAATATTTATTCAACTTCAACGCGATGTTCTACACAATTATTTTGAATAGAGAAATTTGCATCATTTTTTGTCAAATTTTAAACCAGCTTTAAACTTGAATCCTGTATTTACATTTAAATTTTAGTTACACACTACAGTAGGTCTACCTCCATTCTTAACTCCCGGGTATAAGTTAGTAATTATTATTATTATTATTTTTTGCTTTAAGCTCTAAAGCGCCATAATCACCAAACATTTTTTCGATATAAATCGTATTCACAACAAACCAAGCAAAAAATTAAGCTTTTTTAGTTGGATGCCCGTTTACGTGCGAAACAACTGATTTCCCATGAAACACGCTGTCGCCATTTAAATAACGTGGAAATGAGATAAATAACCCAGTGCGAAAAGGTGAAGAGTGTTTCAAAAAAAAACTCTGTAGACTGGGAAATTAAATTCTACTAGACAGTCTACGAATCTAGTATTGTAATCAAGTACAGTATGTGCAATCAAAAATTTTAAAGTACAATATCGATACACTTTAAACGCGCAACCAGACATTGTAAAAATTTTGCCCTTCAAACCACAATTCTCAACACACCACCTCCAAAATGATGATCAACAGACCTAGTTTTATTCAAATCTCGATTTAAACTAGTCTCAAATGTATTAAAAGAAACGACTAAATCTATTTTGCGGTTGCCAAAATTAAATTAAAAAAGAAAGCGAATTTATAGTTTTTGTTTAGGTCATTTTTAAAATGCTGAGACCTGCAGCCTTGAGTTTTGATACAGTGAAATTTTATCTAATCAAATCTACTCTGTTGCCACCAAAATTTTAAGTAACGAAAACTACATTTACAAATCCGGTGGTGCTATAGCAAAAATAAAGCTATTATATGGACTTGTTGTCCCGATGATCTATATTAAGTTTGAATGACTTTCTACTCTGTTTACCAAGTCACTTGTTTCCGACTCCCTCGCTCTACCTGCCAAATCCCTAGCCACTCGTATTACACACTGAATGATACGGTGCGTAATTCTGATAGCTATTTTCTTAAGTAGCGTTTCATTGTTCGCTATTACATTCATCGCCCACACCCACTTCAAAGAAGAAACAGAAAAAAAAAATATGACCGGAGAGTAAGGGGAGAGGAGGGAAAGAGAGATCAGATAGAGTTAAAGAAATACCGTACTGAAACTGAAACAGATAGCTAACATGCGCACAACCTGAATTCGCTATTATTGATACGCTTCTAGTTTAGCGAAAAGAATTTCTCACGTTGAAACGTAGTTACGCGGACAAGTAATTTCAATTATCGATATGCGATATAGAAAATCAATACAATTGAAATTATTAAAACCAAATGAAATGGTCGTGTGAGCACAGAGAACTCAACAATGGTGAGAAAATTGGGTATAAAAATATTTTTCTAAAAAAAAAAAAATTCATTTACCACGTAACAAAGTGAAATTGTTCAATCGGTGTCGTTCAATTTTTAAATGTAATTCGCATGTACGAGTATTATTATTATTATTACATGACAAGCTCGATTTTTTTGGGGTTAATTTTTTTTTTCGGTTTTGAATTAATAACACTGATATATAATTCCATAATTCGCCGAGCTACCGTAGTTGGATGTGTGGCTCTCACATTAACTACTTCTAGGAGCACGAACACATACAGGGGTGACATTCTGGCCTCTTGAGGCCGACCTGAATTAGATCGGTCAGGATGGAGCAGAAAAAACCAAACGAAAAAAAATAATA
The DNA here is from genome assembly GCA_034692225.1 of Polydesmus complanatus. Lineage (NCBI taxonomy): Eukaryota > Metazoa > Arthropoda > Diplopoda > Polydesmida > Polydesmidae > Polydesmus > Polydesmus complanatus. The sequence goes on along the minus strand of JAQGAZ010000540.1, from coordinate 16,807 downwards.
TTCGAGGATATGATAGCCGTCTTCTTTTATAAGTGTTCTAGACGCAAAAAAAAAACCCCATAATTTTTTACTTCAATATTGATAGAGACTCCTTATAACGTGATTTCTTGAAATTATCATTATTTTGTGAATCTCAGATGATTTCGCGGAAACAAAAAGCTTGAGTTAGTTGACCCCCTCCGTTTTGCATTGCATATTCCAATGAGGAAAAATGTCCATTAAAAATTCCATTGATGAGATTAAATTTCCAAAAAATAAATACGCCTCGTAATAGGCTACTGTACGTCACTTGGCTGAATAAAATGCTTATTTATCCCAAAAGTTCCTTATACCGCAGTATAATACTATTACGGATAAAATAAAAATTCCTTCCTTTAACTACTCGTATAAAAATATTCTTCTTGTAAAAAAAAAATTAAGATTCAAAATTACTGTAATTAACAAATACTGTATTTCGTACGCCAAAATATAATTTCAAAAAAAAAAAAAAAAACGAAGCGTAATCGCTAGGACATTTACATTGACATTTCGCGTGAGAGTAAGCGATAATTCCGTACTCACACTAAAATTTCTTCTGTGAAAATGTCGAGCTTTACTTAGTTGCTTTTTTTAAAAAAATATTTTTATCTGAACAATCGAGCATGACGAATACTCGTGTGCGGGAATTGAAAGTTAACTAAACCTCCATCCGTGTAAACGTATCGACTAAATATTAATATCCGTCACTTTTATTCCGATGACGGAACACAAAATAAACCAACAAAAAAAAAGCGTCAAAAACTTCCTTCTTAACTCATTAAAAAGTCTCAAATTTAAACACAAACTTGCGCCTGATAATGTTATTTAACATAGACAGCCCGTACAAACATTTCAAACGCGCAAATAATTTATTTTTAACGGAATCCTCTTTTGTAAATGAAAAATTTACTGTTTTCGTTTCTTTTTTAATGAAATACACATGAGATTATATCGAAAAAGAAAACTATATTTCTATGAAATCTAGAATAAAATCAAAAATTATTAATACGAGGAGTGTAGTAACACTGAACTTATTTCCCCATTAAAGAATCTTCCACCTAAATATAATTCTTTAAACATCAGAACCCCCCCTTGCGATTATAAGAGCTTTGCCTCACGTTTTTAGCTTAAGGCGCCAAACTTTATTTTTTAAAAAAATTCCTTATAAAAAAAAAAAAAAAAAAAAGAAAAAAATCTTCTCTTTTAAAAATTTGTCCGCTGTTAATTAGATATGAATCTCTATCAAATTATAATACAAATAGAAAAATGTGGAGCGAGCGAAATAATAAATTCCACATCTCGTTTGTAACTAATAACCGCGTGGTGGCCATTTTCTCACTCCATCTCTCTCTCTCATTCATTTTAATAAAAGAAGAAATTGGGCAAACAGGATTATTTTTCTCCTACCCCACGATGTGTCTCAACTATCACAACATTACCCCTGTGTATATCTCTCTCGCTGAGCGCGCTTTTTGCCGCTGCCGCCACCGCCTAATTTATTATTTCGCTGCCACCCACAGCGATTTAACGATTTGACACGTCATTCCCCGAGCTTTAGATATCTTTTTTGTTTACTTCTTTTTTCTTTACATTTGCTCCGATTTCATAGAGGTCAGAAGATGATGTAAGCCGGTATAATATATACCCCACCCGTCACGTCCCCCCCACCTTCTCCTTTAACATCTATCTCCGTATGCAACTCGATCTCTGTTCATTTCGCTTTTCAACTCGCTTAATTAAATAAGGAAAAATAAATATCGTTAAACAACTTCCAGTGTTTACGAGTATCGATCATTTTTAGATATGTCTTATCGGAGTTATGCTATTTTAACTGTCAAAATAATTATTATTATAAAAATGTCTTCGTTAAAAATATTGGAACATAATATTCCACTGACCCAGAAACAGACTTAACAGTAACGCAGTAGAAAAAGAAATTTGAGCGTAAAGTAAACTCTCCAAGAACACGATTTTATCTTTTATACATTTTTTTTATGGTCTTTATCGAAATTCAATGTAAAACTATACGCAAACATTTTTTTTATTTTTTATTGTTGCATTGTATTCTAGCGCAAATTCCAAATCCATAAGAATTTTAACGTGGCCATCCAATCGCGAAAATATCTTTATTTTAAGTATTTACATTAAAATGCTTGGTTTATTGTGCTAAAATTATTTTAAAAAAAAATAATTTTACAGACTATCAAGCTGTAAAAATTATTATTAAAACTCAACCGGCAGTATTTTTTATTTTGGTAAATAAAAAGTTTGGTTTTCAAATCTAGCGCGATCAAATTATAACAACTTTTAACGAAAAAAATAAGTGCTGCAAACCAATGTTTATATAAAAATAAAATATCTGGGGTGTCCCCCCCCCCCCCCCCCCCCCTCTTAATAAAATTTACAATATTTCTTTCTCAGTCCTCAACTGTCGATCTTCTGATTTCAATCTAATAAACAATTATTAGATTGTACAGAGAGAGATTTATCTCAAGATATGTATCGAGCTAATATAAAAAAAAAGTTGCTGGCGTTTATTTATAACTTATAAGTCAACATTTTTACATTTTTTTTTAATTTTTTTTTTTTGCACTCCCTATGAACAAGAACAAGAAGAAGAAAAAAAAAAAAAGGAGTGAAAATTTAACATGTTTTTATTCTACTTTATGACTATACTAGTCATGTGAACTGTGAGACAAACCGTTTCCCATTCACTTGCCACTCGACAATTCACCTTTTCTATGTAAAAGCATGCATGACGAGCACTTTCGTCCAACTCGGCGCCCAATACATTTAGCTACATTTCAAACACACACACACACACACACACCATAATATTAGAAAGTCAAATTAATACATAATTTAAATTAAATTTGTATTACCAAAATTAGCATTAAGATATAGCCATAATTGAAACGAATACGCTGCTTTTAAATTCATAAATAATAATATCGACTTTAACTTTATTTTTTTTTTTGCTTATCTGAATGTTCTCGTCTAACAACAGCTGCTAATCTACGGTATTACCACCTTCCAACGTATAATCAACGTGAGTTGAGAAATCAAATTTAAATCGCACTCTAATTATGCAAATTAAATAACCAAAAGTAAACCATATAAAAAAAATCAATTTAAATTGAAAAAAGAATGAATAAGCATTAAAAAAAATAATTCAAGGTCGATCGCTACAATTACCGTGCAATTATGCAAATGCATACATAATAAACGGTCTATTTTTGCGTTGCAGAAAATAATAATATACTAAAAAATAAAAAGGGTGGGGAAAATTGAGTTCAAAATAATAATATTAAAAATTATAATATAATAAGTTGTGCATCATCATGTATTCGCTATTACACAGAAATAATTAATTACGCGAATAAATAAACCATTTTTTTTTTTTTTATTATTAAAAAAAAATTCCTAATTTTATAATTAACCATAACATTATTCCAACGTTAATAATTCGTAGCAATTTATCATCTCCTCAATATTAAATAAAAAAAAATAGTCTACCAGTCTTATAATCTACTTACTTCTATTTTCAATTAAGTCCTATCTAAATGAATTAAAATATTTTCCAACTAAATAAATAAAAGCAGAAGGAGGCCTACTGACAAAGTGAGCGGCTATCTACAGATAGCAAACGGCATTAAAGATAAAGCCTATTAGTCTGCTTCGACTAATTTTCACGCTTTTATCTATCAATTATTGCAAATTTTCAAATGAAATATTTATTTACGCTCATAAATCTTCCCATTCACCCTTTTAATAAATGTTTATAAAAAAAATTGCTATTTTTCTCTCCTTCTTCCAACGAAATATTGTTAGGGGGAAGAAAGATAGAGGCGAAGATTTGTCAGGTAGACGCTGAATTGCTTGGAAGAGGAAAAGCAACAAAAAAAAAAAAAAAATGCAGGAGCTTTGGATCCTACCAAAAAACAGAAGCAGCATCTTCATTACAATAGATTGGCGAGTAGTGATCAGCAGACCTCTTACAACAAATTCACACGCCCTTCAAGTTGAAAACGAAAAAAAAGGCATTAAAACGCACAGGAAATGTAGAACTCGTTAAATTAGGCCTGAGGAATGTTGTTTTTTCGGTCTGCTCGAGAAAAAATCAAGAGTGAGTGAGTGCGAGAGAAAAAGGGAGATGAACCTTTAAAAGTGAGATGATTAAAAAAAATATTATATTCGTTTATAGACGCTCATCATTTCATTACCTAAAAACAATGCATATAATATTTTCGCACATAAAAAAAAAAAAAGTATTGCCCATCATACTACTATACTACCGTCATGATGTCACTTTTTTTATTTATTTATTTATTTCACGTAATATCAAGTCGGATAAGAATGTTAAACCGAGAATTTATCTTAAGAGCCTTAAAATGAATACTGGGCCTATTTATGTCATTTTAAAATACCGCTTTCCTTAAAAAATAATATACGATTTTAACCATAAAAAACTAAAATATCGTTAAACGCAGTGCCGAAACAGTTGAACCCGATAAATAAATTTTACCTTGAACGAAATTTCGTAATATAAAAAATTATTATTACGTTCGCCACTCTTTTACATGAAGTACGTCTACTTCGTTGAAATTTCTCCAAATAAACACCTTTTAAAATCTTCACCAAAATTTTTTTTTAAAAAAAATAATAATTTTCCTATAAATTAATTAAACCCCTACACATTTTCCTTACTCTTAAGCAGCGATCATCCCCTAAAATAAAACTAAATTACCCCTGTCGAGGTGTGTTGAAATCTCCCCACTTCCACTACCACCACCACCACTCTTCATCCCCGTGATTTCGAGTTTCTCATCTGAGTTGAGGCAGGCAGGCGATGGGGCAACCGAGGGCGGTTATTGGACCGGATCGTATCCGAACGGAGAGGTCAATAGCTCGTGAGCAAAGAGGTAGAGAGGTTAATGTCACGCTCCGTCGAAACCCAGGCAGGGTTGGCATAGGGTTGGTTGGTTGGTTAGCTGGCTGCCTGGTCTTATGTATACGGCTGGCTAACCAGTCGGTTACTCAGGCGAGACCAACCGCTGTTTGCCACTTCATCTGCCCCAACTACAATTTTTTTTCTCCCTTGCCGCCCTTTTCGAAAAAAAAAAAATATATATTATATCCCCGTGTTCGAAAAATCTCCCGAAAATTATTTTATATGTTTTATTAAGAGTGATATGCAAATAAGAGCACGTGCTTTTGCTCGCTCTCTCTCGCTCGCTTTCTCACCTGGAGGTGAAAGAGTGCATCAACATAAATCATTCAACGCTTATCCATGCGTTTAGCAATTACAGCGCGTGCGCAATAATCGTTTCCTCTCCAACTTGCTCGCAATCTCAGCTAAATCTTTGTTTTTGCTTTTAATCCCACTGAATTATTGAATTCACGTACGTGTGCGTAAATGACGATCAACAAAAAAGTATATATTTGCACTATTGATGTTCTTCAATAACAAATCACAGGAGAGAGTGTACAACTAACTACCTTTGCCTTTTTTTTTTTTGTAAATAAAGAAAAAAATACAAACTTATTCCGTTGACACCGTCCATGTCAACGCCATTTTAATTACCCAACCAACACTTTTACTCTATTTTACAGCAATTCTTATAAATGCGACATAAACATTTTCGTTCCACTAGTTTCTGACCTTAAGTTGCTCTTTAAAATCACGGTCAGATAAACAGACAGGAAATGTCCAAAAAAGATAAAGATAAGTTAAGACATTTCAAAATTTTTGCTCGTCAACGTTTATAATAAAATACCAAAAATTAATTAATCGTCTTTCTGAAACATCCTAAAATTCATTCAATTTTCCATCATTCAATCCCTTACCAACTCTATCTGTTAAAACATGCTACTGTACGAGTAGCGTATTAACGTGACTATTATTTGGCTTGAAAATGACAACTTAATATAATGACGACCACACTCCTCAGCCGCCTTCTCTATTTCAATTACGACCCTTCATTTAACCGCCAATTACATAAATTATTCCGCGCGCCATTTCATATTATATTATCAATTCCACAACTCTTATGTCAAAATACAGATTATACTATTAGCCTTACGCCATAATTTACAACTGATTTTAAAACTTACACCGCGTCGTGTTTACTCCGCTTTAGACTACCCATGCTTTTTAATATTTAAGCTTATCTTCAGCCCCATTATTATAAGTCGATTATCTCATGCCCAGGCACTTCTTGGTGTCCCATTCACAAAACCGCGCTTGACCTTTACTTTACGCTAACGTCGTTTCCATCCCTAAACGTTTTTACTCAACCTTAGGTGTCATTCATAAAATGCTATTGAAAGTACAGCCACTATGACCGACCACCCATATTTTCTCAACGCCACCAAGAAACCTGGATCTAAAAAAAAAAAAAAACACTGATTGCACAAGAGCGTTAACTACTCCCTCTTAAAAACGAGATCTCTAATCTTAACGGTAGAAAAAAATGTTTCCCTAATAGGGGAAAGGACCATTTTTTTTTTTTTGGTTACCAATAATTGCATTGGTGTGCGCTGTACTGCAAATGTGGGAGATAACACATTTTTATCTTAAAATGCGGCGAAAATGTTCTTAAAACATCTGTCTTTTTGTACCAAAACAACAGATTTACTATTGCATTTCCATGTTTAAGTGCGCGATAACAACACATTATTGTTGGCGCTATCTTTCGGTGTTTTCCCCGCAAATTACAAAGTGCCCATTACATAATAGATAGACCCAAAGTAACAAATTCTCAACTGATATAACGCTTAAGAAATGTACGTAAGAAAAGGTCTGTTGATAAAACAGCCGCACCTCGAAGCATTTTTTTTTTCTTAAATGAAAAAAGGCCCCAAAAGTATAATGGTTTAAAAATCTTTATTTCGCAGATGTAACGTTAAATAAAAGCTCCACGTGCGCGAGCTGGAATAAACGGAAACCATAATATTAATTTCGAATTTAAATTTCTTACATATTATTATAAGAAAATAAAAAGCCCACAAAAGAATGCATTCCCTGCCTCCCATCATCCTTCTCTTTAAAATCTCTTGTCTAACGTGCTGAACGGTAAACGATATTTTGGTGAGCCTCCACTTTAACGTAATCCGGTTAAGTTGACTTTTCGACAGAAAAATAATCGCCGAACGTATCGCACAATAAAGATCTCAACAAAAAATAAGCGAGAAAAGAAAAAGAAAAAAAATCCACTTGAAGCTCTTTCAACGAACATCACAAAAGAAAGATGTATCACAAAACAAAATCCTCAACATTTTTATCTTTACCTTTATACCGACCCTTATTATTACAACTAAATGGGATCATTCATCATCACAACTGTCTTATAACCTCTCTTTTTACAACCAACAATATTCCTCCTCAATGTAAATATAATAATAATAAAAATAAAAAGAGTGGCAGCTATGAATCAAACGACCATACAACACTCCCTCTTTTTTTTTTCCTAAGCTACTTCTTCTTCTTGAGGTAATAAAAAAAAAAAATAGAACCATTTTCGATCTCATCTTCGTTTTGCTACGGTACTTAAACTTAAATTTATCGGTGAACAAAAAAAATTTTTTTTTTTTTGTTATTATTATTTTTATTAGTAAAAAATTAAATAACGGAATAAATCACGCCGCCATCGAAGTGATTCAACGGTCATTTTATTTTTATTCGATTTTTTTTTTCACTCTCTCTCCCCTTTTCCCGAGCTTTTTGATCTTGCATCTGCCTTTGACACCCCCTCAAATACCTCTCTTTGTATTTATTATCTGCTACATACTTTTTATAAATAAAAAAAATTTTTTTTTTTTTTTTGGCAATTCACCTCAAACTATCTGACCTTTTTTTTTACGTGCTTACACATTCACCCCCGCTTAAAGCGAATTTGTTTTATAAAAAAAAAGCGCTCACAATAAAGGCGTGTACATGTATAACAATAATACACTCTAACGGTAAAAAAAAAACTTAAAAAAAAAAAAAATGAAGAGAGAGTAGTGAGTAACTAATCATATTTAAACGTATTTCACACTACATTATGGAAGCACACCAATTCAACGATCTGATACACTCCACCCACTCACACCTACGGTACCACCACCAACTTCGATCTAATAAAAATATCTATCTGCCTCTATTGTGCATCTAATAGCGCGGAAAGGATTCGAACCAGTCTCTCTCTCTCTCACCTGTCTATTATTGTTCGTGTTAACAAATAAAAAAAGTACACAACAACCCTTTCGTGTAATGCGACATCGTACAAAGAACATCTGAAAAAAAAAATTTATCTTCTATTTAGAATTGATTATGTAAATGAGAATAAATTTCACGTAAAATCCGAGAAAAAAAAAATTAATCCTTTTAGCACCATAACTGCAAAATATAACACAATAAAATTTCAAAATAAAATTTTTTTTTTAAATTTTTCTCAATTTTGTTAAAAATACGTTTGTAACGTTTGCTTTGTTATGAAAAACGCGTAACTGCAGCTGTGACTGCTGTTACAATTTTTTTTTTTAGTTTAAAATTATTTTTATTTCTAAAATTTTTATTCTTATGGCGTGAATTAACACGTAATTTTTTTTTCAAGTATAATAGAAATGTTAACGTCGCTTTACTGTTGTGCCATAATTGTTATCGAAACGGAAAATTTATTTTTACATTTTTAATAAAAAAAAAATTAAATTTTAAGCCTACATTTAAAAAAAAAACTGTGACTTATATCATACCGTATTGTATATTATTATACAGTAGTAACATTAGGCCTTTGCTTTATTACGACACACAATCACGATTATTGTAAATTCTGCACAATACGAAATAAATGGGCAAACCAACCAACGGCTTTCATTTTCATTTTAAGTATATTCCGGTATTAAGTCACTTTTATAATATTAACTTTTAATTGTACGAATTGTGCATTATTTTTATTAAAATAATATTATACTTTACTGATTATAGCCTACAAAACAGACCTTTTCCAAATGGTTCGTTGTAGCTAGCCTACTGTGCGTCAATGATTAAAAGTTCATTTGTTCTAAAAATTACAGCTAAGTGCAAAATACAGTATCTACCCTGTACTATACTACTGTATTAATAATTATTGCCTTACTGTATTTAAAAATGAAAAGATAAATAAAAATGCCTAAGCAGACATTGCTGTTTGTTAATTATTGCAATATCAGTAGAAAACAAATAAAATTATCCGACAAAAAATTCCGAAAGCCAAATCTCAAAAATCAGGAGCTTTAAAAGCTTAAAATAAATTACAGTATTTTTAAATAACCAAAAAAACTTTAAGATTTTCATGCGCTCATGTTACCATCATTTCTGTCAAATTTTAGACCTTTTGCGTCATTTTTGAATACGAGTTAAGACTCAAAATACTAGCGTACACTGCATAATTATGTCTGAAAAAAGTACGATATTCTTAAAAATTAAAAACCCAACAGCAAAGCCAGAAATAATTTAAATGCAAAAAAATTCAGCGCTTATATCAAATTGTAGATTCCAATAATAATAATTAATCGAAATTACACTCGCATTATTAAAGCCAAAGTGCGTCATGCTCGTACTATATAACGTGCTACTGTAAATTTGCGAACTCAAGTTATCACCCCCTTGGTTTAATTCAAGGCCAAAACGGTTATTCGTCCCGTAATAAATTAATGAGAGCTTCTGCACCGACGTTGTCTCATCTTACCCAAAGCGAGCGGCGTCAACGAAGAAGCAGACGGGGCGTTTAACCGAGGAATATTTTTAAGAGATAAATTGTTAATTAATGTCACGAGAGTAGGCAGCTGACTTCATAATTCAGTGGGGCAGTAGGCCAGTTTTGTTTCTATACATTTACCCCCACTAAATGAGCATCGATTTCACACTACTGTACATAAAAATGTCTCCCCCCTACAATTTTTTTTTTTCTGTCTTCAACCCCCTCTACTTTTAACGACTAAAAATGATGTTCGTAAAAACAATGAAAATTCTCCGCGTCTGTTTTTCAACGTGCGTATACGTTTGGTTACCATCGAAAAAACCAGATGACTTTCGACAGAAAAGAGAAACTCCCCCCCCCCGCCTTTTAAAACTCCATTATTTCAAACTCTATAAACGATGTAAATGAAGAGTGGGAGGAGGAATGGGATGTTAAGAATGAGTGGCAGTGAACAATTGGGAGTCAAATAAATTATGGCGTGTACCCGCGTGGATACGAACCGCTGGAAATGACTTTTTTTTTTGTTGTGGTTGGGAGCGAAATCGAATTGAAATTATTATTAAGGCCGAGTGATGGTTGGTGGGAACGTGCACTACATATAATTCCATCTGTTCAAAGTCCTCCTCCCAGTGTTGTTTTTATTTTTCTTCTTCATCATCTCGCTTTACTAAATAAATGACTTGTAACTACTCCTACTGTCACCTGTCCACCTACTTTTCCCTCCCGAAACAATTTCCCCCAACAAACAAACATTTTTACATCAAACGCCATTGTTAACTCAATACTATGTTTACTCCTACCGCGAGAACGGACCGGTCATTAAAATACGAATTAAAAAGTTCTAAAAAAAAAAAAAAAACAACTACTGTTAACCTACAGAACTAACGTTGGTTCAATTCGATCGGCAGATGCAATTTTCGATTCCCCTTAGTTTTAAAAAAAAAACCTTTAAAATTTAGTTAAGTGAGATACTGTATCTAAAAATAGAGATAATTATTACCGGTATTAAAAAAAAATATATGGTATAAGTTATAATATTTCCGAGAAAGATGATTAAGCACAATTTATCTCTCGTTTCCAGAAGCGAAAGAGAAAGCGCTTGTCGAATTTTAATCAATTTCATCAAAATTAGTTGCGAACCTCATCATAAAAAAAAAAATATTTAATTGAAAATGTCGTTTACTTCTCTATTAAACGGCAAAACTATTTTGGCGTCTCAAAGTATTTTAATACTTCGTGTATACGCGCCGTACAGTATTATATTACTTGTCGCACGATGCTGGTTCGTTTTAATCAAAAGCAGGAGAAGGAGAAGAAGAAGCAACCCTCAAAAAAAAAAATCACAATTTCATTCAATAAATTACATACCCGGTTGTCAAAAGCTATTAAACTTAAAACAATGGAAAATAATTTTTTTTTTATTCTCCCTTCTCCCTTTCTTACTTTGGCTAAGAGAAACGTCGGTTCCTTTTTGTCGATCCGATTTGAGTAACCATAAATATATAAAAATACTCTCAAAACTCGCGTGAAACCTAAACACACACTGCTTATATGATCCACTTTCATCTATACAGTACGTATTTTTTTTTCTTATTTCCTTCAAAATGTTTTTTTACCTTTTCTTAATCCATTACTTTCAATAATGACTTTCTTCCTCCCACAAACTTTTATTCGCTTGTAAATGTATACTGGAGATAAAAAAAAGTTTTTGCTTTGCTTGTTACCTGTCTTCAAAGAAATTGGCTTTAAATTCCATCGCTATATTTATAGGTTATTTATGCCGTGTGCACCTTCAACGAAATAAGTGCAACCGCAAGACGCATATTTTATACTCTTATCATCATCATCTCCATCCACAAAATGTTTTGGTGTAAAAATGGTAGTTCATGTACTCTCAACCTTTTCTCTTACGTAAGACGCGAGGCCATTCATACCATTCAACTAAATTAAAACAAAACAAATTAACGAGCTTACCGATATAAAATACTTCATTAGATAATTCATAAAAATATGAAACAATTTGTAGACTTCTACTTGTATAAACAGTTCAAACACGTAGCCTACAAGTGCCTTACGATGCTTACGTATCTGAAATTCAATCTTACTTTCGCATCATTTACATTATACAATACTGTGTACCTCGCTATACGCGAGATTTTAAGGTATCCGGCCTTTAAATTAATAATAAACAATCAGACCCCGGCGCTTACTGAACGATGTTATTGTGTATTTAAGACGACGCCATTGTGCAGCATACCCATTGACAGACGTGTTAAAACTACTACTACATGTAACTCGGGAGTTTCAAAAAATTTAAAAATTTACCATACACAATTAAAATATGAATGATTGCAGGTACTTACGTTCATGCTTGCCTCGTTAATTTGTTAGAAGTTCTTCGAAAAAAACATTTTAAGTTAGTTACTGTACTGTAATTACCCAAAAATAAAAATGTTTGTATACCGACGCCATAGTTGCTTTCTTTCGGCTTGTACTGTAAAAGTAGCCTACTGCAGCATTACATGTAATTTGTCTTGGGAGTTGGATTCATCATAAAGTTGTCATATTCAGTCTTTGATCACCGCGAATTCGCGTTACATTTCTTACCGTTTAGTATACTTTAATTAAAAAATAATTAGCGCTTGGGCAAACTTATTAAAACGAAAAAGATAAATTACGAAGCACCACGATTACTGCCGGCAATTTACTACGCGCGAATTGACACCATGCGCGCGAACCGGTAGTAGAATCCCTTTAGCGGAAGTTAGCTATGACGATAATTACGTCACATTTGGTTGAACAGTACTCCCAGTTTGTTTATGGGGGTCACATTTTATTTTGGAAATTAGAATTTTGAGTTAATTACAGTATTAGATAATAATTGGGATATTTACAAGAAAGCATTATTGAATCCCTCTTTTATACTAATAATTCAAAACTGCAAGTTCTCTTGAATTTTAAGAGGTGAGTTATACGTTGATCCCTCCAATCGTATGGGACAGTTTTTAATAAATTAATTTAATAGAAACTTTACTGTATTACAGTGACATGTATTATCAAACGCACGCAAAAAGCTCCTGGGAGAATTAGGATTCACCATCTCTGCCGGACAAAAAGCTCAATTTTAAAGCACCCTTTGGTAACTTAAAATGGTTTTTCCAGATCATTGATTGATAACATTATGCTCGATGAAATTATAGATTTTATTCACCTTAACGTGTAATTTTAATATTTAATATAAAGGTAGTGAGTGGACACAGGTGATCGCTTTCGACTAAATTACCAACTGCTATTAAAATATTCCCCACCGCCTATGATTACTACAGTATAGGAAATTACGCCACCCACGCAAATTGAGGGGTCTGCAGCAATATCAACATAAATTTAATACGCTTGATTTTGTAGGTTTTGGCTAATTCGAGGGAGGGAAAAAAAAGCTTGCATTATCCCTTTTTACTATAAAGCCGCGCGTGCACACAAAACGTTTTAATATAAATAAGCTAGCATTTTATTATTTCCTTTCTACAAAAGTTATGGCGGTTTGAGGCAATTACGACGAAGGGGCACTATGAGGAAAACGCAGCTGAAAGTTATATAATTTAGGAATGAATCAGTCACGACAATTTCACATTTTCCTCACACGCGCAGTAAATTAAATCTTTTAAAATAATTATTTATATTGTATGACAGCCATTACAACTTAGTCGGTCAAAACAACTTGGTTTACGAAATTGATTATTTTGAAATGGGAATTTCACCGTTTATGCAATTTCATCATAAATTCAATCTGTTAAAATTTAGTTTAAAATTTTACAAAAGCTTAATATAAAATTTTTCCGGGTTTCCTTAATATTATTAACTTCACTATTTCTACAGTACAGTATAATAAAATAATTGTTCAATCTTTTGAGTTTTGTTAAACGTATTATTCAAATTTTCTGGGAACAGGAGCATGTGCCGATGTCATTTATACATGAACCGGTGCATATTGTGTTTTATTTGCTAAAAATATAAGCCACCAATAATAATATAATGTCCGCCGTTAGTTATTGTGAAACGGTGGCGATAGATTCATATAAGTTTTTGTCTTTCCCCTCAACTCGCAGTGCATAAAAGCCCCAAACTGGTGACGTTTGAGCCTGTCACGAGTTTGAAGCACTGTGAATTGAGGGGAAACTAATCACTTTTGATCGTTTCCTACTTCATTCAACCACAAACAAACCGTGGCATAAACTGCCAAAATAAAGCACATAGAAATGCCACATAAAATTATTGTAAACATCACTTGAATTCGAATAAAGTCGGCTGTAAGAATGAATCACAAAAATATCTAACATAGATTTCGTAACAATCATCATCTACTCCAGCTGGAGTGGTTCGCACACTTCAATTATTCAACTTATCTAACATAATATCCACTTCCACCTTATGGTACTCCGAAATGCAAGTACCCCCTTGCGATGGTAATTACTCTGACAGGGTGAGAAGTAATTTCCTGCAACAACAACAAAAATCAGTATTTATTACTTCATAAAGCTAAAGTATAATATATATTTGAACTTCAGGATGTTTCTTTGCCAACTTGAACTTGAAAATACAGTATCTTGAATATTAATACCAGTATCATTCTAAATGATAAAAAGGTTATTCATGTCCTGTAATTACTATCAAATGAAATTCCCATACTCGAAATTCAAACTCGATATTATATTTTATTATTATTATCATTAAACTCTAACAGTCTTGAAACACATAATCCGTCAAAAGCAACGAATATTATTTTTATAATTCAAAAAGTTAAAAAATATATTATTAAACAAATTGTAAGTAAGCCTACCAGATAATAATGAATCACGTATAGTTTATGAATTACACAAACATTAACAATCCAAGTAATAAGAATACCATTATAGCGAGGTTTGATCTATGCTTTTTAAATGCTGATTCGAGCGATCAGACACGATTGATTCTTCTAGTATGATGGCTGGTTGATCGAAATCACGATAGGACGTACTGTGATATACCTGAAATTGAAAATTTTTAACCGCAAACGACGAATACAAATTCGGATTAGAGAAAGAAGTCTTGTAATTATGACGTTGAGAGGTTTTATCGCGACAGATAGTAGTTTTGGTATCTTGGGGCTTTTGAAGATTAATTTCGTCACTTTCCTCGTGAACTTTGCAAGACTTCTCCAAAGTCAGCGAGGCTAGCGTCAATTTAGTCCTACTTACCAGCGATGTAAATGAACGACATACGGATGATAGGTAGGAATTGAAATAATTACTAATGTTCATATTTTTACCGAGCGATTCCATCACGAATAATCCGTCTTTTGTGGTGGAACTATCGTTAACCGGAATCGGTCGATCTCGCTTACAAAATTTCCAAAAGTTCTTTACTCTTCTAACAGTTCCGAGGCTTTCGTTTTGACACGTTGGGCAGTTATTCTCCAAAGGTTGATGCTGAATTTTAATGCCACTCGCCGAATTAATAGATGAAGTTCCAGCTCCCGATCCCCCTACGCCTTCTTGAGATGTTGCCGGCGAATCTGAAGAAGATACATTATTTACGCATGAACAACGTCGATTCCCATTACTCGGGTTAGCTTGCTTTTCGACGACCACTTTTATGCCTCCGGGGTTATCACCAGTATTATCGGCCGATTGGGTAGGTGTAGGCATTAACCTAACATTACTACCGCAACAAAATAGAGCGACGAAGATACTTCGGAAACCGTGTCGAAAACGAACACTCATCAGTCCGTAAATAAACGGATTGACACAAGAGTTAGTAAAAGCTAAAAAGTTGACGCACAACATAGTAAAAAAAAATTGGCCTTCCTGTAAAAAATTTTCGGATTGAAATTGAGTGATGATAGTGACAAGGAAATATGGCGTCCAGAAAAAGATGTATGAAAAAACTACCACAAGGATCATTTTTGCCACCTTATTTAAAAAAAAAAAAGACATATTTTAAATTTGCATTTTTGATATAAAATTGGTTGTGGTCAAATAACGGTACCTTTCTGCGATTACTTTCTTGTCTTCTTAAACTTCCTTGCCTGTTGAATGATGTGATGTCACGAAGAAGAGCCAAACTGATACAGATACAAGTTCCGGTGATAAAAATTAAAGACAGTAAATAAATAAAGAAAAATAAAAATATGTAATAGCCTTGTCGGAATTCGTCGGTGAAACTGTCGAAACAGGTGAGTCGATGGATTTCGCCGTATTCGCTGTACAATTCGTTTTCGATAGCGTGAGCTGGGAAGAGAAATGGACCAGCCACGGCACAAGGAGTGATCCAAACCACAAAAAGAATCCGCTTCGCTCGAGACTTACTATGATTTATACGTGATTCTAAAGGATGAACAATGGCGAAGTACCTAATAATAAAAAAAATAACAATCAATAATTAGACTACAATACATAAAATAATGAAACACAGATGGTGGTATCTAAAGACCGATCTATGAAGGTCAACATTGCATAGGATTATTTAAACAAAATTTCTTCTAATATAATGAGAAAGATGAACTTTTTGAAAGTTCAAGCTAATCATGTTTTGCTAGGAAAATTAAATTTTACGATCTAATAGATAACTTTTACTACGGTATTGTACATAATTTAGAACAAGTTTGAGTAGTTGGTTATTAATTTTTTTCTTCAACACCCACACTTTATTTGCACAAATCACTCGTGAAATTATCGATTTTTTAAGGCTAACTTTTTTAATTAACTTTAAAATAATTACTTTAACTTGTAATATATTGGACGCAAAACGTAAGTAAAATCGCGTTATTAATAATTATGTCATAGCGACACCGAGAACGCCAATTAACTAAAAAAAAAAATGCAACATTATTCAAATAAAAAAAAAAAGAAAAAAATTAACGAGATATTTGAAGGAACTAATCTCCGGTACAATTGACAGAGATTGTCTAAATGAACTAATTTCCGGTACAAGTGACAAGAGATTATCTAAATGTATATCGGGTGGCGCAAAAAAAGTGGGACCCCCTGTTATTTTTGTCATTGTAAAAAAAATTGTAAAAACATTAAAAA
>JAQGAZ010000539.1:0-56071 GCA_034692225.1 Polydesmus complanatus | reverse complement strand
CCCCCCCCCCCCCCCGACCAACACCCCCTCCACTCTTATTCATTCGAAACCTCTCCATCTCTCGCTCGGTCTCGTACCTCGTCAAGTGGAAATGAAGGTGAGACATTGGGAAGAATATCAATCTGATACCTTTTTTTTTTTTTTATTATTATTATTATTTTCTTTACTCCGTACATGTACTTTTGGAAACCGGTATTAGCGCAGTATGAAACGTCGAACGGATAAACAACGAGATTTCCCAACGACTTCAACTTTTGTTTGAGTTCAAGAAAGAAAGAGAGAAAAAAAAATCAACAATGATCTTCCACTTTTTCTTTCCTTCAACATTTCTTACAGGTACAGTAATCCCTTTTTATACGCGCTTTCCAACGCACACACGCGTTGTAACGCAATTCGCTCTGTAACTTTGCATAGTCTCGATATACGCGGATTCCTCACACGCGATATGTTTCAGGAAAAGGATCGCCGCTTAAAACGAGGGATAATAGGTAACAACAAAAACCAACTTTCGGGGAAAAACTACCGTAAATTTACGAGTTGTACTAATCTTATCTAACGACATTGATGAATAATAATTTCGCATAAAATTATCTAATTTAAAAAATCAAAATAAAAACAAGCGTAGGCAAGTTTTTTTTTTTTTTTAGGTGAAGAAAATTCAAGCATACAATTTCTTTCTAAATGCAAGAGACAAAAAAAAGTTGTAAATGAAATTAATATTAT
Source organism: Polydesmus complanatus (assembly GCA_034692225.1). Taxonomy (NCBI): domain Eukaryota; kingdom Metazoa; phylum Arthropoda; class Diplopoda; order Polydesmida; family Polydesmidae; genus Polydesmus; species Polydesmus complanatus. The sequence continues at coordinate 55,348 of JAQGAZ010000539.1, read as the reverse complement.
AATTAGTTGTCGGTTGTAGAAATGGTAATATTTTTTCCACCGTAAATGGTAAAGTTGTTGAGGATTAATTTGCTAACTTAACACTTTCCACTCGAATTTGACTTTTGTTTGGATCTTTCTTATGCTCAAAGAACGAAGAAAACAACATTCTACTACAAATTGGGTGAAGTTATTTTGTTCATTCTCAAAATGTTTTTCTTTATACACAACTTTGAACGACTAATCTATCCTTTTTTTATTATTATTACCGGTATTTTTTTTTTTTTTTTTTTTTTTAAAAATACACTATTTCAGATAACATGTTTAATAGATTTAATAAATAAAAAAACAACTTTTAGCCGACGAAAAAATGATTTGCATTTTGATGGTGATAATACTAGCCAACAACCAAAGTGAAACATTTGTTTTTGAACCAGAACCTAAGCACGTACATGACACATTTCTTTCAGAACCATTTAATTAAAACTGATGAAATTTCACCACCCACTCACCCATCTCACTCCTTCGCATTTATTTATTTATTTAATTTTTTTTAAATAATAATTATAATAAAAAAAAAAATCTTCTCAACTAAATGATCGTCATTATCGTCTTGAAAACCAGTCTGGACCACGTGATTTGAGAAGCCGTCAAACACAAAATGATGCATTTTACGTATATCTTTTGCATTGTACGAAGACGTTTAATAAATTCATAAAAAGAAAAGAAAAATGAAAGAGTGAAAGAAGAAAGAGAAAAGAAGAAGAAGAAGAAGAAAAAAAAAAAAGAAGTTAAAATGACTCTCTGCTTTTCTTTACAAACAGATTTTAATTGTAGATAAAACCAGATACTACTTTAAATTATACGGTATTTTCAATCCACTTGCATGGGCAGACTCAAGGACAAGCTTTAATTGGACTAAATTAATAATAATTGACGTTGGTAATTATTCCATAGAGTTTTTTCATCCATCCTTTCTTTTGTATACTAAATATATAGAAAAAGTCTCCCGACAGGCGACATGGCTCTCATTTTAAAATATTTTTTTTTTTCTTCTACTATTCTTTGTTTCTTTAAAAAAAAATAAAAGAACGAAGATTGACGATCATTTTAAATAATTATATACTCAGTTGCAGTTTATTACGAAAGAAGGGGGGAGAAAAAAATCTCAAGAGGAAATTGTCTACAACGCTACTGGAACGCCACCCAACGGTAAATTGATGAGTTAATAAAATTTCGTCTGCTAGTTCAAAAAAAAAAATAATAATAATAATAAATAAATAAATAAATACAGAAAAAAAAATCATTATCACGAATCAAAAAAGGCGAATAAGTTACATTAAAAATTATTTTTAAAAAAAATTATAAGGTTTTTATTAATAACAAATCAGAAATTATTTTAAGAATCAATTTTAAAAACGGAAATCGAGAAAACTTGTCAATTTTGACCAGTTCATTTTTAAAATAATACTCGTATTTCAACTTTCTGCAAAAATAACGTTCAATTAAAAATAATAAACAGTGCAAAACTTAAATTTCGTTCTAATGAGGTTTCACTGTAATTTTTAAAATGGAGAAAGTGATTAAAAAAAAATTATCGCAATTAAAATTAAGATAATTTTAGCTGAAATAATTTTTTGGCGATAATTATAAGATGTTTATCTCTCGTTAAGTAGTTAAAACATAAATTTTGAAAATGCCATTCGAAGATATTTAACAAAATGGAAAATGCTTGTAAGTAAATTAACAGATAAGTGATAAATAGGAGATAAAAATGTGCACACTTTTCTTCTTATACTTAATAATAATTATTGTCTCCTTAAAAAATGTTCAAACAGATTAAATTTAAAATAAAAAAAAAAAAGGTCGGGCAACAAAAAAAAAAATTTAATAGCCACCTTTCCTTAAACTTTAATCTTAAATAATTCAACATGGCGTAAAATAATAATAATAAAAAAAAATCTTAGATGACTCCTGGTAAGTAGTAAACTTGTAATCTTCTTCGAAAAACTTCGCAGCGAAAAACTAATTAAAAATTTTAATTTTCAGATAACGAAAAAAAAAAAATAATAAATAAATAAAAGGAGCGTTTTCATAATAAAACATGGCCTCGAGCAAATCAAACCCTCTTAATTTCATCTCAATTTAATAAAAAAAAAAAATATATGAAAAAATAAAAAACATTTTTTTCCTCCTTTCATAAATAAAAAATTAAGTAAAAAAAAATAACGAAAAAAAATAAAATAATATCAAATTAAGCGACTATTCATCTGGAAGAAGAAGAAAAAAAAGTCGTCGAAGCAGTTGGCATGTGATCATGACTTTGAAAACGAACAATAACAACGGCGACGATAACAATTAGCAACGAATAGACTGAGAGATGGAATAGAAGAGATAAAGAAGAGTGAGGGGGAGGCAAACACCGCCACCCTAACACTTTTGATTTATAATCAGTTATAAAATACGACCGTGTTTAATGATATCCGAGACATTAATTGCTAAAAACCAATTATTTAGAAACGGGTGCAATAATCAAGAAATCCAATAAATTCTCTCTCTCACTCTCTCCTTTTCTCTCGTTTTCATCGTTGAAATCAAGGCAACAAGCAGTTTGCACCATACACATAATGTTAACTGTACATATAAAAATCAAAGAGATGCGTTAGATACGGATTCTGAACGGTTCCGGGAACCGTTAAGTCCAACAACCATCACTTCCTCGTTCAAATTAATACTTATATCTTGATAATTGTTCTAATAATTAATAATAATAATGCTAACTACAGTAAAATTTATTCAAATTTGAAACCCGTTTTACTCAATCTCGATCATGATTTGAACACTGCTATATTATTAATTAAATTTTAGTCTCTTTTTTTTTTTTTTTTTTTTTTAAAAAAAGTTCTAATTAAAATTATGTTTACAACTAAACTCTTTTTATCCAATCTAATTATACACGACTTAATTTTCTGGTTGCTCTCGTTTTGAAAACTGATATCGAGGTCCTATGGCGATGCTGAGAACGTTAGTGTAAAATTTTTCCCCAGGTGAGGCTCGAACTCACGACCCCGGCATTGCTCATACAACACGAATACTGCTCTATAAGTACCATGCGCTAACCAACTGCGCCACTGGGGACCACTGGTTTGAAATTTAATTTCGAATTGTATAAATTCATTGGTGATAACCAAAAGGATATTAATACTGACATTAGCTACAGTAGATCATAGTTCAATGTAAAAGTCAAATTTTTTCCCGAATAAAAATAACCCATTTATTTCATTTTTTCAAACTCGTATATGTTTTAGTTTTGACTTGAAAGTTTTTAGTTTTCACTAAATCTTGATTAAAATTAAAAATCGTGAAGCAACCAAGTAATAGGTTATTTCATTCATGTTTGCACCTATGTTAACCATTAAAATGTTAACAGTTTTTTTAAACTTAAATTTGAACTGAACAATGATAATTTTCTATTTTGTCGATCATCAGTTTTAATTGTTGCTGGCGAACCGGTAATCGTCCTGACAGCATCACATTCAAGTGCAAATGAGAAACAGAAACGCTAAATAGGGTGGAGTTAGTCGTGGGTGGGGGTTAAGTTAGATTAGGGGTGGGTTAAGTAGTCACAACTAAAATACAAAAAAAAAACTGCGTTACGTATCTCTCTCCATCACTCTCCCTTTCTCTCTCTCTCACTCCCTCAACTGGATTCTTCGAAACCCCCGGGAGAATGGTTCACTAATGAATTAATTAGCATTAAGTGGCAAGAATCATCAAGTAGAGTGAAACCAGAACTAATCATTACTCCCTTGATTTTTCAATTCTGATTTCTCTACCGACGTATGCGCACGTACACCCACCCCTCCTCCTATCCCATCCTCACCGCGATGAGATGCGATCGTCATAAACAAGGGGGTTAACTTCTATCGGGGGATTACATTGAAATTCAGCCAATCCTCATCTGCCCTAATATAAATGCCAACAACATTCGTGTATTGCGAAATTAATACAAATCTATTTCTACGCTCACATCAACACTCTCACTCACCCGACTCACCCACTCATTTACCCCCCTCAACTCGTCGAGATAGATGGAGAGAGGAAAAAAACAACTTCGGCCTTTTTTCGGTAGTCTAATTAAGATAATTTCATTAACTGATTTTCCAAATCAGAAGTTTTAATTTCAAATCGAGAAAATTGTAGAGCAAGTCGAACAAAATTCTATAATGGTTTTTCCTCCTCTCTTTCTTTCGTGTTTACACTATTAAATTTTGTAAACTTTAGAGATGACTAAAACCTTTTGGAATTAAATTTAATTAATTCCATTAATTTTTAAAAATAAACGAAAATAAAAAAACTGTAAAGTAAATATAATACATGGCGTGCCGAAAAAAAACTAACCCAACTGAACTAATACGTTAATTCGTTTAATAATCAATATAAAGAATTTTAATGATAGCTTACATTGGGGAGGTTTCGGAAACGAAAACGTTATTACAATAAAACGATAAAACATTAAATAATACAGTGGCCCAATAGGGCCATGTTCGCGTGTTTTTTTGATTTAATTTTGAAACTTAGTTACAAAATAAATTTTGAAATGTTTTTTTTTCTATTTCTTTTTTGTGAAATATATTATTTTTTATTTTTATTTTTAAATGTTATTTAATTTTTTTGTTTGGATTGCCCCCATGAGCCACTGTATTATTTAATGCTTTATCGTTTTATTGTAATAACGTTTTTGTTTCCGAAACCTACCTATTGACTTTACTTTAGTGACCTTTTTAATATTTACAGTAGTTGTTATACTCTGCGTTAAAAATACCATCCTGTGACCTCAAGTTACAGCTTAAACAAAAACTATTGTCCCTGTAATGGCTTCCACGTATTGGTTTTTGTCTCGTAATTCTTTTCTTGTATCACACCCCATTTGAAGAAGTGTGCCAACGTATGACGCATGCATAAGACGAACTCGATCAAGTTGGAATCGATGCAGCCAGGCATCGTGAGTATAATGAGCCGTTGGTATAATTAGTTTTGCCGCTTAAGCTGGGAGCGTAAGAAAATATTTTTAAAACAGAATAGAACAATAAGTAAATGTTAAAAAGTAGCCTACATGATATTGTAAAGTTTTTCCACGTAGCATTGAAATATTTAGATAAATTAAAGGATTAGTGCACTAATTAAGTTAGCTTCGCTTTTTTTTTTTTACGGAAATACTGTATAGGTGCTGTCAAAAATCAACCTAATTACATATATTTAAAACAATAAACTGCACACACAGTCTTTTGAAGGGGAATTAGACGTATCCCAGTATCCCTTTAAGGCATGCCCCATTCACTGGTTTAAACCATTTTGCTATTCATAGATGACATGGGCGCATAGTCATTCCTCAAGTAATGACAGAACGCTACTGTATTGTTTAAAAAAAATTCTTAAGAAAAACAAAAGGACCTTTTACCTTCTTAAAAGTACAGTAAGGTAGGCCTACGTGATTTACTTAAAGCAATGCTTAGCCTCAAAATGGCAGAGTACGATTTTTGGGAATAGCGAAGTGAAATTTGACAATTTACGAGTTTACGACCAATTTTCAACTTTGGTTTTTTAGCATTCGTATTAAATTTAATTTAATTTCTGGTATACTATTTACGGTTTGCGAAATATAGAACCAGAAAAAATACTGAATAAAATTCGTGTACAGTATTGTGAAGATTGTGTTGGCAGTTTGATAAATAAAGCGAGTAAAGACTAACGGGTAATGGCAAGGGGAACCCGGATACGTCTACTTTTCAATATAAAAAGCAAGCTATGTATCTACATTATTAATAAACACGCATTAATATACAGGGTGTTTCCAAAGGTCATGCTCAAACTGAAGAAGCAGATAGAGCAGTAAAAAATAAACAACTTTCAATCAGAAAAAAAATTGCTTTTGAGGCTTAATTAATGAGTTATGGGTTTGCACCAGAACATGCTGCCCCTGAATAACGCTATAAAATCACTTAATAGCAAGCTGTACCGCAATGTCTTTCTGCTATGCGGCGCAGTGGTTATACGCTTAACTCAATGCGATTATCTAGGAACGGCATGACCCATCAAATGCTTGCAACTCCTGCGCTGACTCAACTGGTCGAGTCCGCGACTGGTCGGCTGAATGAGGCAATATTTAATATTCTAACGACTAAATAAAATTCTTTTCTTTTTAAGTGTAGAATTAAGTGGACTAATTACAATAAAAATATTAACCTAATGAGTTTCATCCCAGGACTGCGAATTAGTGAGTCAAACGGATTGTAACACCTACGAAGCTCCTTTTCTACTGAACAAACTTGTAATTACAGTATAAAAATTGAGTTGTGAGAGATTGAAGAGCGCGTGGATTTCACGTGTGATAGCCTACCGTTTTCTCGACTTATAATTAAATTTTCAGCAAAATGTCAACTTGAGGTGTCAAACGTTTTTTTCGAACGTCCGCCTTCGCAATTGCACTTTACACTCACACTTGTATTTAGTGTCGCCAGCTGCCAGCAATTTTTTCGCAATCACGGAGACAACTGAAATTTATATTTCGATCAATCAAACAATAAAAACAAAAATCTGCACCCACACCATATTTTTAAAAAAAACATTTTTACTCATCTCACCATCCCAAAAAAAAATTAAAAAATACTTTAGGTCAAACAAGACAGGAAAACATGTGTTAGTTTAGGTATCGAACATTATGGCTTAATATTTTACTTACAGTTTTGTCGACTAAAGGCTCGTATAAATCCAAATTGTTAATCCATAACATTCTTCGTTTTATTATTTTTTTTTAAATAAATAAGTTAATTATCCTTTGGCGTTGAAAATTTCAACGAATTTACTTCTCCCTTTATTTTTCAAAGGTGTTTTTATCCGGTGCCAAAGTCCCGGTAAGACGGAAAAAAAAAACCTCCACAAGTAAAATATAAAAACATTTGGAGGGCGCACGTGAATGAATTATCACTTTTCTAATTCTTATCTTCGTTTGGAACACTGCTAAGTGTAAATATTAAAGTGTAGAGACCCCACCTTAATTTTAATCCTTAGATAACAAAAAGTACACGTATATCCACATCAAACACACGCGGACCGTTTCGAATAAGACGTCGACGACTGATAACAATTTTTCTCCCTCGAGTTAAAAAAAAAAATTGGTAAACATTTCAGTAAAAAAAAAATCCAAACTTTGGGTGAAGTTTCGACGTTATATGATGTTACAAATTTTCCCAAGTAAAACTGGTCACCCTGATTTTTAATTACTCAGGTATACCGTACGTCAAAGGTCCTCGCTTCCTTGAGTTGAAAATTATGAAGAAACGAGCAGTGACCGAAAACAATCGTGAAAAAAAAAAAAAAACACGTTTCTCGAAGTTTATGAAAGAAAAGCAACGGTAGTCATGGGTGACCTCATTGCACCTGGTAACGAAGTAGTCCTCTAGCTCACTCGCACACCTCTGACATCTTCCATGAGACTGACAATGACCTACGCTTAGTTACAGAATGTCCGACCAATAATTGCAACGAGACGATAGCTCCTTAGCTAAGCAGTTGCGCGCTCCTCCAAACCCGGTAAGGTACAAGAAGAGGGAGTAAATTTAAAACCTGAAAAATCGCTCAGAGACATATCCTAACCCAACAGTAGTCGACTGTGTCCCAAACCTTCTACTGTCCTCCACCCCTCCCAGCCCTCTAAACAACTCCCTGATTCCCCTCTCCTGGCATCACCCCTCCTCTAGATTCTAGAACCGCTTGGTTATTTACGCGGAGGGAAGCGAAGGGATCGGATGGGACAAAGGCGAGTAAGGGACGTAATACCGATGGCACCTCACTCACCCTAACGACACCCCCCTTACTCAACACCACAAACACCTCCCCACTCCCCTCTATTTCTTTCGCCCTCTAATCAAGGTCGGATCTAACCAGTGTTTACTACTTGTGTACAAGCGCATGGGATATGTTGCGTGTCCATTCGATAGGACCTCCAATTGAAATCGAACATCTGGATAAATTAAAGGAAAGATAAAAATGAACGATGATTAAAAATGATACAAGCTAAATTGGGTAGAACGTCTGTAAAACGAAATTCTCTATGCATAGATATTACATGAATTACATGTGCCGGTACAATATTAAGTTCTTGTTAAAACTATCGTATATTGTAGACGTATAATAATGTACATGTACATTGTAAATCCATTTCAGCAATTTCTTTAATGAAGTTTTTTTTGTTTCAATAAAGGAAATAATAATTATTATTATAATGGACAAGGAAGTTTTCAAATTGCGTTTTTTACATTTCATTCGAGGAAAATGAAAGCAACTCAATAAAAAAATTACTTTGTAATCATTATTGTCTAATATAATTTTTTTTTTTAAAATAAAAATTCGTTATCACTTTGGTGAATTACCATTACAACGGACAAATTGTCCATCTTCTGTCATTTTAATAAAGAAGCTTAACTTTAATAATAGTAATAATAAAATCAATTAGAAATGAAAAATTAAATTCAGTTAAGAAAATATTGTTGGCACAAATTGCTTCGCAAAATTTCTTAAGTTTTTTTTTATGGTATTACGAAAATTTCAATAATTGAAAAGATGGCGTGTAGGCTATTGGTAATTCCTTTACTAATATTTTCCCAATTAAAAATTACTCTTTAAAGTCAACAGAAATGGGAAGGGAAAAAAACAATTCGATTTTAAACGGTAAACATTACAAAGTTTTCATAATCACTTTTAAAAGTTTATCGAATTATTATAATTTAATTTAAATTTTTTTAGCAATTTTATTTAAATAAAATTGCTAAATAAATAAATTTAACGTTATGTTTTTCTTTTTTATTTGTTAAATATATTTTTTTTCTATTAGAATATTATTATTTTCTTGTCATGGGACTTTCTTATTTTGGGAGATTTAATTATATTAAAACATCGGTCATTAATTCTCCGCATATAAAATGAATAATTAAAAAGTGGGTGTTGTTTATTCTCCGTAACCCCTTATGTCGTTCATATTTTTCGTTATTTAATTTGAAAAAAACTGGTTCCTTTAAAATGCTTGAGCTCACTTAACGTCCGCTCTTCACGTTGTCAGGTATTTTGTTAAACACGGAGAGAGAGCGAAAGATCCTCCAACTCAAAAATTACTCAGTTGACATTTTAAACGATCAAATTAATTGCTCACTTCCCACTCCAACATCCGGTTATTCTCACATCTTACGACCCAAAAAGTTGGGAGAAGAAAACAAAAGGAGTCAGGGAGAACGACTTTCAGCTGCTAAAAATAGTCATTTTTAATAACAATTTTATTTAAATAGAAAAGTAAATACAGTGTGCAGTAAAAGCCCTCTGTTCAACGAACCTCAGTACACTGTAGTACTAAATTACAATACATACGCTTTGATATTTACGCAAGCTTTCATGTAAAGCAATTTCAATACAAATACAGCTTACCCAAAGCGACCACTTTAATGAAATTTGATAATTTCATTGGAAATAATATTCAAAGTTTATTTTTTGGCAATGGCTAATAAAAATAAAATTTACTCTTCGAAAATAATTTCATATTAAAAAATCATTTATTTCGCTAACTATAAAATTTTAGAATATTTCGCTTTATCAAATTTTCCGTGCAAAAAGAAAACTCATTGAAAATCCCATCTGAACCTCTTTATATAGAGGTTTTGCTATAAATAAATAAACAAAAAGATAGGAACGAGATGTGATTGGCTATTTATTTAGTAAAGAAAATTTTTGAATTCGATGTTTTGAGCGGTGAAGAGCTAAACATAATAAAATGAGCGGAAGAAAAAAATTAAAACCCGGATCAAAAGAATAATGAATAACCTTTCTTTTCTATACATATTTTTATTTTATCCGAGAGGCCCTAAACAGGGTAAAAGACAAACTCAATGAAAATTTTAGGTTAAAAAAAAAAAAAGAAAAGAAAAAAATTATGCGTGTCCCAATTTAATCAAAGGGCTCGAGAATTAGTACGGAGTGAAAAACTAGAGGAACCGAATGAACGTTAGAAAGGATAATGAAGGAAAAGGGGGGTCGTGGTTTAAGGTTTAAAAAAAAAAAAATACCCGAAACCTATTTAAAAATAGATGAATGCAAACGAGCTGAATGACAAAAGGTGAAAAGCGGTGGCGACGATGATGATGACGACGACGATGGGGCCCAAAGGGGTGCGGCGACCATTATTAGCTGCAAATCAAAAACCATCACTCTGAGTCGCAATGAGTGATGAAAGGGGTTTACAGCCACCCCCTCGCACTCTCACTCTCTCTTTCGGGCCTCCCTCTTTGATTGTCCGAGTTGCAGTTACGCAAACCAGACCGAACTTTTATCTATCTCACACATCTTTAGTTGCAAACTTATTGAAAAGAAAATGGGGGAGGAAAACAGTAGGTCTGTGTATTGATAGAAACGCAACATTTCATTGCATTAGTTTTATATTTGACCTCTACGTTTTTTAAACGCACGCATACGCTATCCCTCGTTACACGCGATGCACACGCGTATTATGAAACCTCGAATAATTTGAAACTTTCGCTACAAAAAGTCAATTTCACTGCATCAATTTTAAGTTTTAAAAAAAGGAACTAATTAAATGACAACTTTAAATAAATTAAGTAATTTACACGCCATTAATTATATTAAAATCAAAAAATATCTTTTTGAATGCACGCATGCACTATCCCTCGCTACACGCGATGCACACGCGTATTATGAAAACTCGAATAATTTGAAACTTTCGCTACAAAAAGTCAATTTCACTGCATTAATTTGAAGTTTTAAAAAAGGGAATTAACTAAATGACAACTTTAAATAAATTAATTATAATTAATTTACACGCCATTAATTATATTAAAATCAAAAAATCTTTTTGAATGTTTTTATTTTTATTTCCCCTTGATTCCCTTGAAGATGTTAAATCGAAGATTCACTGCAATCAAAAAAAAAATAATCGATAATCAAAATGTAGTCTAATTTTTATTGTTTTGTTTGGCTGACTGGCGTCACGGTTACGCAACACATGGCGTGATGGCGCCCCCCTATTCAACCAGCAATTGAGAATAAATAGACGGGAATATAAATTAGTGCAACATTTTGAGATCTCTCCACCAATCATCGGACGCCAATTTTTCACTCTCGGCACAATTATTCATGCAAATAATAATCATCACACTAACAAGAGAGGTGCGAGTGGGCCAAACGGAGCCGCAGTTCTCTTCAAAAGTCCATCGAAACAGCAAGGGAACACATGGCGAGTGAGATTTTGAAAAAAATCAAAAGCTCTCCGCGCATTTTCTTGTGAGAAATCAAAAGAGCATGGAATATTTTTTTGTCATCCCAATTTAATAGATTCCAGCTCAAGGCTAGCTCTTGGAAGCGGCGGACTATTCATCCGGGTCTTTCCTCGTCCATACACAATTTTGCTTTGTCTGTCATTTCAATTACACAGCCTCAATGAACACTCGAGTTTTGCATCATAATCTCTTTCTCTCGTTCTCTCAACCGATTCGCAAACTTTCTAGCACTTTATTTTTGGCCGGCTAAATAATGCTAGGAACTCGATTTTAGATTCTTAAAACGGAAACTATTGCACTTTTAATTTGAATCTTAATTTTGTAAATTCATCATTAATTTTTTTTTGTTTTTAACAATTAACAATCAATAGATTTTTATTCATTATTGTCGTTAATGTCCTTATATTTTTAAGGTTTAAAAAAAATAACAAATTATAGGGGTAAAAATATAAAAATCTTGTTGAATGAAAAAATATTCTCTCAAAAGTAGAAATAAATAAACACCGTTAAAAGTTTAAGATAATGGAAATTGAAAATATGGGTTGCTCTATTGGTCCACTTACCGCGAAAAATTATTATCGGCTTAGCCCACTGGTATACCCAATGAAAAGCATCCCCTCCGCTCCCCCCAAAGAATGAAACAGAGGGTAAAGATAAGAGATTAGTTGATTAAAGAGTTTGCGTATTTCGTTACCTTTAATTTTTGTACAGTAGCCCATTAGAACCAATCCCACAAAAATTGATTAAGCGCTGGTTTAAGAAAATCCCTATTGTTTAAGGAAATATAAGGTAAAGAGGTGCTGCGCAAACTGTTGAATAGTTAGATTAAAGGGTTGAAAATCCAAGTTTACGTGTTCCCTGATTACACCTGGTGCGAATTTTATCCCTAACTCTCAAAATCCCTATCTGCCCTCGGTCAACGCAGGGGAAAAAAGGACGCTAATGCGCTCCCGCCTTTCATCCCGCATCAAAGGAGCGTCCCAAAACAAGCGCTCCTACTGGATATTCAGGTCATCGATTACAATTGAAATCGGTCAGTAGAAGAAAAGGAAGAAAAAAAAAAGATTATCTACCACTCTTAAAGCATTTATATTTTCGAGTTGCTAAGTAACGTTTTTAAAATAAGTATTTCTTTTACCCTTTGTTTGAAACGTTAATTTATAATTATGCCGTAGTAGGCTACTTTTTCAATAAAAAAAAAAAACGCTACAAAATAATCCCCCAGTTTTAACTCCATACAGCTTCCGGAGCTTGTTGGATATACGCCTGCAAACTCTTCTTCTCTCTTAGCCCTGCAATATGTTCTGCTTGAAGCTACTGAGTTACGTTAGTTTAAGCTTGGTTAGGTTAGGCCAAAATAGCTGATGATTGATTTGCAGGCGTATATCAAACAAGCCCAAACGTTCATCTTATTTAGAGCAAAAATATATTTAAAAATTAAATACTGTAAGAGACATTTGCAACAAACGTAACTTAGTTATTAAGTTTCCTTAAGAAAATAAGAACAACTTAAAAATTAAAAATGATACAAACGTCCGTAACTTAAAAATTAATATTTTTAAAAGTGTGAAATTATCAATCAAAGTAGAAAACAAATGACATGACTAAAAATTAAATTGTTAATTAAGTTTAAATGTAAAAATGATCGAAAAAAATCTCATGTACACAATTAATTAAACGAGTTAAAATATCTCAGCGTGTTCTACTTAAAATGAACTATTTCCACACGATAAAATAAGATATCGAACACGAGATATCGCAGTCGGATGTAATCTAAGCACGAGAAATTCTTTAGCTTTCAACTGGCACAGCGTCTCACTCCAGAACCGAGAACCAAAAAAAAAAAAAAAAAAAGGGAAAAAGGGAATCGAAAATGAGAGAAATAACCTAGGGAGAGAGAGAGAGAAATTACAAATACTTTGCCACCAACTACGAAAATAAAACGCTAAAAAAGTGGCCAAATGGTTTATTGCCAAAAAATGAAACCTATTTTTTCCCTTCCCGACAAGCTCCTTTCGACCGTACACCTGTAACTTTTGACATTTCTTCTTTCTTTTTTCCTCTCTCTCTCTCTCTCTTTATTTTTTTACTTAAGAGCACGGACAAGCACTTAGTTACGCCAGTTAGGTAAGTTGAAATTCGGCGTGTTTTGATTTTGTCATCTTGTTAAATCGACGAAACGACACGAATTAACATGTAGGTGGAGAGATTTCAAGAATCCTAAACAGTTTAAACCAAACGAAGAGTAAGAAGAAAAAAAAATAAGAGGTATTTATTGCATGAATCAATCAGCAAGTCTTCGGATATATAAAAAAAAATGTGTGTATACACGAACAGCAAAATGTTGATACAACGAAATCTTCGTTAAAAAAAAAATCCCGAATTGAAATTTATTTTCATCCTAATTGTAACGGAATGCTCGCAGTAACGTACAGTGCAAGAAAATATGATCAAAGGAATAAAGTAAGCACTATTTTTTTATGTGACTCAAAGTATTTGGAAATTCATGTTTTTTTTTATTCCAAAATTTACTAGAATCGAAGATTTTTCTCAAAAGTAATATTTTTTTTGCTTATTAATAATAATAATAATTTATAGTCAAAAATAAAAATTCATAAGATTTATACTCAACGTACCGTAGTCAATAGGCAAAAACTTTGGCACCTGATGAGGTCACGAAAAATGCTTACAAACAATTACTGTATTATAAAAATTGATTAATACATGCCTATTATTATTTTTTGATGAATTTATTTATCAAATTTTTTATAACATTAATTTGTCGCTCTTTAAAAAAAAAAAAAACCTTAACAAAATTTTTGTTTTGATATAACGAATGAAATTGTCCATTTCAGTAAATTTCGTTATATCAACATTTGACAGTTATCTTTAAAAAAAATATATATTAAAAGAATGCGTCCAAACACTGGTTTCCATCTTTTAACAACCTCCAAGTATTTTCATTTGGAACATCTCATCGGCTTGTTATTTGTACGAATGTAACTGTAGCGGAGGTGAGTTTGACGCATGCGCCATAGAAAAAGCAACAAACAGCGCTTGTAGTGAGAATGAGCGAGGTAAAGAATTTCAACTATTCGTTAGGATAAATTGACAATCACTACAACCACATTTATTTTACGAGAGCTTGGAATTTTTTACAGGTTCTTTTTTTTCTCTCCTCCCTCCATCTTTTTTTTTTATTTTTAAATTTCTCCCACCTTGAGATGGAAAAAGGATGAGAGAAAAAAAAATAAATAAATAAAAGCGTCCAATTCTTTCTTTCAACTCACGTGTACAGTAACAAACTTTTTGCCAGTTAAAATCACGAGAAAACTACCATATTTTTTTTTTTGTTTTGTTTTCTTTCTTTATTTATTTTTTCTTTCTCTTTCCCAACTTAAAACTAAACTTTAGCAACGTTAGGTGGCTTTGTGGTGGGTTCGATGGAGTTAATAGTATTTTTTCTTTTCTTTTTACGTCTTTTCTCGAACGTGTACTCGGATCGCAGCGGGTATCCAGAGTCCTAAGACAGTCATAATTAATGGTGGACTGTTAATGAGCAATTAACGTCATCTCGCAAACAGCATGAATTCACGACTCGAACAAAGTCCTCAGAACAGGTGAAGGGAGGAGAAAGGTTTGTGCTCCGAAAGGTAAAAAAAAAAAAAAAAATGTGAACCGGCCAAAGTTTATAAAGTTTGAAGCGAGGTGGCCCACACGCACTTAATTTACAACCAAAAAAGTGGAATCGACGACTACACTGAGCATTCATTTGTGGCCATTCGTGTAGCGCGCCCTTTAAGTTGGAACGCATAAATTTTAGTCTAAGCATAGTTCGCGTAAATATACAAACGATTTGACAACCCAAACTATTTTTTTTTTATCTAACCATAAGAAGTAAAGAAGAAAAAGTAGAGGTGTCCCTTAAAAAGAACACGCGCATTTACATATTATGTGTACACTCAGATCACCAGTTTTCTTTTTATCTTGTATCTCGAAACATTTCTCAAAAACAATTTTACATGGAAAGCTAATAGGATACATTTAAAACCAATCGTTGTTCTTGGTATACATAATAGACTACAAGTTGAAAATTACTTAACCTCAAATAACAACACCAAAAAAAAAAAAAAGTTTTCAATAAATTCTTTTTAATAATTTCTCAAAATTCGCTTTTAAGCATAGATTTTTAGATATAATATACTGTAATAAAAAAATAATAATTGAAAATGATTGTAATTTTTTTCAGTGCATTTCCCATTTGTAAATTAAGATAAAAACAAAGCTAAAAACTTTGATACTTAACCCGTTTTCGAATTCAACTTCACAAATAATTAATAAGTTATCGATTAGATAATTTCTTGATAAATATGATTAGATAATTTATATTTATCTAGAACCTAAACTTAGCATCTGATAATTATTATCCTTTAAAAAAGTCACCGTAATTAAATAGATTCAAAGCGATTAAAACTTTAAAATTCTAAAAAAAAATTAATTTCTTTTTTAATAAAAACAAAACAAAAAAATTTAAAATACGAGTAGTTATGAAAAAAAAAAAAAATAATAAATAAACTAATGTTTACTTAGCAGACTAATTTCTTTACACGAGTCTCTTTCGAAAAAATTCCAAATTAATCAAGAAAACTCGCAGAATTTATTTGCTTTTCCCGGTGCAAATTATTGCAAGTCAATGCTTTGCAAAAGTTGTTCTGTCTCTTGAATTTGTTATCATAAATTAGTTTTTAAGTAGAAAATTTATGTGCGTTAAAAGTGCGTCCGTAAAAGTGCGCATGCGTTCGACCTCCTCCAATTAAAAATGTTGAAGAAGCCACTAATTGCAGTAGCGTTAGGTGAGGTATCGTCCGTAATCACTTAACCGAACGTAGCGACCAGAGAAACACAGTAGGAGTTTCGCGGTTTTTCATTTCTTGGGTGGCGACACCCCCCTTCCCCCCATTTTTAAGACGTAACCCACAAAAAAAGTCACCCACTTTTTATTTACACTGTTGTAAATGTCACTCGCTTCAAAAATTTATAAATTTACGTGTTCAAAATATTAAAAAAAAGAAGAGTTTGGTCGAGTTCATTTCGAAAGAGAAACTAAATACAGTACATATTTTAAAAAAATATTATGTACACTTTTATAGTTTATACAGTACCAGGTTTAAACCTGTTTGCAGAATAAAAAAAATAATAATAACGATTTTCCTGTTGAGATACAGATAAAGCTACTAAGATTTACCGTATATACGTTCAAGAAGAATAAGAAGGAGAGATAAAAAAAAAACAGTACTGTATTTCTCCGGTGTGATCGCCCACCTGTTTGATGAATTCTATCGTCTTCCCAATCGAAAACTTGAGTATCAAGAAAGTAGCTAACAAATTCTTGAGAAAAAAATAACAAGCGTCTTACGGTGCGAACCCGAAATGACCCGCTAAGACGCACTTAATAAACGTTAGTTAATCCTCGCCTGTCGTCGTAATTTATTAGTAAAAATAAAATATCTCTTATAGTCAATTTGTACCTTTCCAAGTACTATGACATCACCCCTAGCTATTTGTTTTGAAGAAATAAAAATTGTTTAAAAAAAAAAAAAAAAAAGAAGGGAGAGAGAAAGAAAAATAAAAATCTTAAAAAGAAAAAGCTTTAATCTTAATATTGTACATTTTCAAAGGTGTCTCAAAATTTTTCTCTCTCCCTCTCTCTTTCTTTCACTCTCATTTGTCTCGAAGCGAAATAGAAAAGAAAAAAAAAATTCCAAAAAGCGAGATAAGTTTTAGCAGAATGAACCGATGATTAAAAAAAAAGTCGGGGTGGTTGAAAAATATATAAATCTATTTAGATGAATAGGCAACGAGTAGGTAGTTAAGGGGTGGTTAAGTAAGCGGGTGATATATCGGTATCTAAAATGTAAAAAGAAAAGAAGAAGAAGAAAAAAAAGGGGTGAAACGTAACATAAAAGTTTGAAAAGCGTCGGACAAACACACACTTTTAGCAAGTCGGCCAAGCAAATAGGTTCGAAAATAAAATATCAAATCAATAGAGTGAGAGACCGAGAGATGGGTGTCAAGATTTCTTAAAGAAATATATAAAAGGGTCCCGTAGATGTAGCGGAGAGAAGAAGGGGGGGGGGGGAGTAGGGGCCAAAGACCTGTTTCGATCACTCTCCGTGACTTGTCTCATTTTATATTATTTATGCACTTCGGAGTTGAGACGACGAAAATCTCAAGCGAAGAAAAAAGAACGGTGAAAGGAAAGAAAAATAAAAGATTGTACTAACTAAAGTAAAGATAAAGATGAAGGGGGGAGTCGTGGAAAACGACACACAAAAATTTAAAAAGAAGGTTATTTAAAAAAAAAAAAGTTTCAATCAAAAACCAAAGCGAAAGGGCCAAAAAGACACAACACGCTAGATGGGATTCCAGATGAAATGAGAGAATGAATGAGAGGTATAGAAGAGAGAGAGAGAGAAAGGGACCCAAATAATAATTCTTCTAAACACGGTTCAAACCTCAAACAACAACAGACTCAGAGCCCTGCTAAGTTTTAAAGAGTGGAGAGAAGGGGAGATGGAATGAGAAAGGAACTAAAGAGAAAAGAAAGATAAAAATTCAGTGTCAATGGGATATGTACCTGGAGTGAGTGGGTGGTTAGGTGATTGAGATTGGGGTTCACATGAAGGCTCACACACCGGTAACTCACCTTTTTAGTTTTTACCTCAACTCATGAATATGTACAAGAGCCCCACCATTTTTCAATTGATCTCGTGAAACATAAAGAGTGAGAGAAAATGAAAGAAAGGTAAAACCAAGTTTGGAATAAAACAAAATTCATTATTTTTAGCCTAACTCTCTTTTCACTCAGCTCCTCTATTCATCTCTCTTTCGCCTTTCATGCTTTCTCTTACTTCGGAGTTTAAACCCGAATATAAAAAAAAAAAAGATCCCAATCCCTCGCTCTCCACCTCCTCCCCCCATAATAATAATATCCTATCCTTATGGATCCCTCACAAGCCCAAATTTCTTGTGTCCCATTAGTTACACAGCATTTTCTATGTGTTTCAAAAACCGTTAACGTTGAATCCAACTAGCATAATCAAAACAGCAGACTCGGATATACGAGGTTTTCTACTGCGTAGATGTATATAAAAAAAAATGGAGATGAAAATCCGTTAATCCTGTTACGCGTTGGCCAAAATCATCAGCCGCTCGTTTATGGGATTAACTTCTATATAGAAAATGTTATGTATGTATATGTTGGATGCGTTTATATTACTAGTTGTGCGCATTCGCATCACGTTCACGCCTTCTTAAAATCAACCGAACGGCTACTTTCCATGACACATCACAAAACAAAAGATTCTTTGAAATGAGTGAAAGCACTGTAGTAGGAGATACAAAAAATAATAATAATAAAAAAAAAATCTAACGAGGGAAAGTATGTGGTGGTTTTCATGCCCTCCTATGGTTTTTGGAAGCGTTTTGCTAAATCATAAACGAATTAATGGACGAATCCAATTTTTGAAATTGTATGCATTTCTCGAAAATTAAAAAAAAAAAAAAAACATTTTACCAAAAATAATCTTATAACTCAATTTACGAATTGTTAAAACTTAAATTTAAAAATTATGAAAATTAAACTTAAAAATTATTAAAACTAAGCTTACGAATTATTAATAGGCCTTCTAAACTTAAAATTTGCGAATGTGAAACGCTAAATTTAAATTTTCAAAGAAGATAATTATTATTCAAAAAAAAAAAATTAATAATCTACATTACAGTAGTAAATTCCACTTATTTCAAAAATAATAAATGAGTCTGTTAAAAAAAACCATCGAAAAATTCAAATTTATTTTGTTTTAGTTCCCATTTAACTATCTTTGTCGCCGGCAAAGGACGAAGTTTGATTGGTATATTTCAATTGAAACACTGGTTTCGCCAATTGCAAAATGTATTTCCCCAGTCCAAAAAAAAAAATACAAACTAATAAATATGTGGTTCTTACTGTAAATAAACTTTCCGTATTTTCCATCCATCAACATTGAAAAATTTAGACATTGAAGTGATTGACTTACCTAAAACATAAAAAAAAATTAACAATTAGTAAATGAGCATTAAACACGATACAAAATAATTACAATTGCGCAAAAGTAATGTTGTAATACAATATTAATTAACGAAAACAATTAAAACTCACGTAATAAAAGTTAATATAGCCGAGAAATAATAGCAATGAAAAAATGATATTGTTGAATTTCGAAAGCGAGATACGTTAATGATTAATCGAAAAAGCAATATTTTCCTAATACTGTAATAATCAGTAACCCTTCTCAGCTGCACGATTGCGCAGCCATTTGAGTGAACCCACGCAATGCCATCAGAGCTACGCGCGGCCGTTTTTTTAATCAATTAAAAAAATAATTAATTTTTTTAAAAAAAATTTTGCTGATGAATTTTCATTTGTAAGAAATGAATATCAGTAAATTACAATAATTTTTCTCCATGTCCCGCTTGAACCATCTCTTCCAATACTTCCTTAACATAGTAGCATTGGTATAACAATTTTTAATTTATTAGCTTGTTAAAATGAAAAAAAATTCCAAATTTGACTAAAGGATCAAGGAAGGAATCATGTGTGTTATTATTTATTATATGACGATAATAAGGTACATGTAGCCTATTTCATACTTAATGCAAGAGCCATTGCCTAGACGAGCGCCAAAATTTAGCAACACAGCTCAGGCCTACTTTATCTTGAGAAAATACAGCAAGTGTAAATTTGTAAATTTTCAGAAAGCAATACACGCATTTGTAAAGCAAAATTAGAAGAAACACCTCTAATAATAATCTTTTAGATAATAATAAATTAGCAGAAAAATCCTTTAAGCTACCAAAATATTAATAAAAAAAGGCTTGACATGTGCTCGTTGAAGCGAATCGAGTTGTAAATTATTTAGGTAGGTGTTATCTCGATATCATTACCTGTAAATATTACAATCATATACTAAAAAAAAAATAATCATCAAGCTTAACCGAAAATGAATTTAGCAAATTAAACGCTAACATTAAAGGGAAGTTGATAAGAAAAAGTTTCAAAGTACATGTACACACTTTACTTCCCCATATATTTATTAATAAGCATTCCAAGTTAAAGATATCTGCTTATTTGAGTGATTGATAAACTATTCATTTAACCCTCTCCACACTATCTGATCGATGCTATTTAAATTGTATTGTATAGTTTGTGCAGTACTAAAATAAAATAAAATAAAAAAAAAATTGTCAATTTTCATTATCTCATTAAAATCAATTTTTGAAAATTTGAGGCTCTTAATTTTGTGCCTTGACGACGACGACAGGTGCGAAGCACAAGTGATTATCTCCCGAAATAAAAATGAATCAAGGTCTCTTCACAAAGCGCTATGCATATTTTGTCTCCGACTTCCCTCTCAACGCGCATGCGTCCGGCTTATTGCTCAACAGCCAGAAACCTCATCAAATAATTATTAATAGAGATAAAAATGCGTTTTGTATCCAGGATGTGCCAGCACTACACGATATTTTTCCTCGAATCGTGATAAAAGAAAAATAAAAATTAATCGATAAACAAATTTTATTGGAAATTATTGCAAAAGTCGTATACAGAAAAAAAAAATACAGATAAAAAAAAACTAATTAAAATTAATTCTAATTCAATAAAAAAAAATATCGTTATTTACAACAATAAATATTGTGCTAAAAAAATTCTTTAGTCAATTTTGCTTTTCAAAAAAACAAATTCAAAATTATAAAATAAAGTTTGTTAAAATTAATTGAAAATTGCAACTTAATAAGACGAGTAGGCCTATACTTAAAATTAAACTAATAAATTATTAACTAAACAAAATATTTCTTACCGTAGCCGTTTAATGACTTTGCTCAATACTAATAACCGCTTCGTTACTGTATGAACACTTATTTTTTTGATAAGGAACCAAAAAAAAAAAAAGAACTAAAGTTATCAAACCTAATTTAAAAAGGGTGTTAAATAATTTAAAAATATAAATAGCAAATGTATATCAAAGGTAATGTTAAAAGATAACAATTTTAACACACGGAGATATCGTTAATAAGTGATAATGAGAGGCTTTAAATTAACTAAAAAAAAATTATCAAAGAAAAATAATCGAGATATGCGATTAAACAAAATTTCCACACTTCATTAGTTAATGACGTCAAAAGAATTGAACTCTTTTCTAAAAAAAAAACTCAAATAAAATAATACAATGAATTCGAAATTTCGTAACAAGAAGTAAGGTTTATTAATTGTAATCATTAATCAAATGTCGTAATGACAATTCTCGTAATTTAATAAGCGACACCGACCAAACGATAAGCCGTCTCTCTCCTTCACTCACTCTATCTGAAAGTGAAAGGGTGGATGAGTGTGTAGGGTGGCGAAAGAAGAAGCATCCCGAAAAAGTAGCAATTCATGATGGTAGAGTCGCCTAATACATTGAATAGTGCTTTCTCACTTCCCTTGCCCCCCCGTACCACCTCCACACACACACACACACTCTCCCCGCCCACTACTTCTCTATCTTGTGAAGATGACCCTTAACTCTCATATCCACCTTCATAAGCCCTAGTTAACATACAGTGGAGAGTAGAGTGAGCGAACCTACTGTCCATCGTTTTCATTCTCATCTCATCACTTCCTCACTGTTATCCTTCAATCATCCTCTCAGCCCGCTCTCTCCCGACACCTTCCAACCACCCACAACTCCCTTCCCCAGCTGTTACTAATTATCGTATCCAGACAACACCAATATTTGAGTTTCCACTTCATACGCGCTTGCACCCCCCAACACAACAGTTCCCGTTCCAGTCAACTCTCTCTTATTTTCTCTCTTTCGCTGCGATTTATCCTCATTTCACGTAATGCATAATCATACAATCTTTATGTACTCATGTCAGACTTTGTTTTTCACTTTATCTCCTTATCGTGTCTGCCCCAGAAAATTGTAATATTTTAATAACCATTTTTTTATGTAAATATAAACCATTAATATAACCGATAAATTGAATTTAAAAATCAGTGTAACTGCAAAATAAATGTTGAATAATAATAATTATGATAGTTAAAGTTTCAAAACATTTATGGTAAAGGTACAATTGCCTCGAAGAAATTGTTTTCAAATCCGCTTCGTGTGGTCAAAAATCTGGATAATTAGGCTAATGATATTTTAAGACAGATTAGAATGTAAGTACGGTAGTACAGCAAATTATGCAAATATGGCATATCATAACTGAATTTTGGAATGTAATACTGTTTTATTAGAACATTTTCTTATTAATAGCCTACATTATCTATCGCTATTGATTTATCGGTGTATTTAATAATAAATATTATATTAAACATTTATTACCTAAATGATTGCCAGGGAAAACAGAAAACAATTACTTTTGTTTTGATTAAATTTGAATCCAAATAATTAAAAAAGTTGCAATTAGAGTAATTAGAACTTAAAGATATGGACGATAAGTTCTACTTTATTTTCAGTTACTGTTTTTTGTTCTATAAAATAATATTTAAAACTGTTGCACTTTAAAAATTTAATTCCAAAACATGCTGAGATTGCTAACATTGTAAGACCAATTTAGTTTGTTAATCGTTAGAACTCGTATATTATATAGCACGCTCCTTTGTGAATGGTTAAAAAGTTAACCAACGTAAACTTCAATTTGTTCGCAAGCATTTCAAAATTTCGTTTTCATTGAAATTAGTTCCCGAATGAAAACTCGTTCAAAGTGTTACTTCGGGGTGAACATTTTTAATGCAGGACGAAATTATAAGACTTCTATCGTTTGAACGGGAGAAAAATGACAAATTACCAAGTTGTTGGCTTTTACGTTGGTATCCATACTCTCTCTCCTATAGATTTCACGAAGGATTCGAGCTAGGGGTCAAAAAGGAATGGGTGGAGAATCGAGAGAGTGGGTGGCGAGCGCATCATTACACAGCGTAAGTCGTCATTTTTCTTTTCATTTTGCTCGCATTTCGTATGGAAAGATATGGCTTTTCAACAAATATTGCCATCCCATCGTCCATTCATCAAATAATTCTATCCTCTTCTCCACGGTACACAACCAAAACTCCGCTTGAATGTTGTTTTTCGACATCAAATAAAAGAATCCTAAACCCCATTTGTAAGGATTGGCCCTATTTTCTTTCTCTCTTTTTTTTTTTTCTCTCGCTCTTATTCGGCCTCCACCCCTTGAGTTTCCCTCGGTTCCACCACCCACAAATCCAGCCGCGCTCATATTCGCATCAACAGAGACAAAAGGACCCTATTTTCCATTTGCCAAATTCGATGCAACGTGAACTATCCCCTTTTAAATGATTAGAAAGAGGCGCAAAAAAAAAGCGACGAAATGATTACGCCGTTGAAAGAGGCCCCCAGTTGAAAAACAGAAGGCGAAAAGAGTCTCCAAAATGTTATGTATTCGTAAAATTAATAAGTGGCGAGCCCTACCCTACCCGTCCCTACGCACCACATGCGCAAACTCTTAATGACGACTCGGGTCACACATTTTTTTTATAATACTCGAATTGACAAATGGATATGAAAAGCTTTTGTTCCGCTCGGACCCTCATTTCCATCACATCACATCGGATCACGTCACTCGATTGATCGATTGATTAGAGGAAACGCTGAACCGTAAGAAAAAGTAATTAGAAAAAAAGAAAAAGCGTGTAAATTTAACAAATTTATCGAGCGTGTTACGGTTTGTTGTGTCTGGATGGAGCTCGAACAAAAACAGCGAATTTATACAAAAAAAATATTCCTACAAAGTAAACGCATTTCCGTATCAAATTCCTCGTCTACACTTCCTTATACGCGATAATAAAGTTCGGACAGTACAAACAAATCAATTGCCCGGTCCGAACCGACTTCATAAAGTGCAGGTGGTTTAAATTAATCAAGTAAATAACCGTGTTTCATATCGTTATCTCCGCGTGTATGTCATCATCATCATCATCATGCAAACATAAAAAAAAAAGAGATTTTTTTTCCCCTCTTCTTTCTAGATTATACACGTGTGATTCTCCGACTGTACCGTACGTAAACATAACGTCCAACCATTTCATCTTGACGCTAAATGAACATTCATTTTCAATTACGATTCCGGACAAGTTAAAAGATTAGTTTGAGTAAATGAAGAAAAAATATATCTAACGGGATGAAACTAGGGAGAGAAAAAAAAAAACCTCTTGAGGGTGAGATTCGAGAGGGAGAAACAAAAAAAAAAAGCGTCTGGGTAACAAGAAAAAATCCATTTGCATCTGATGGGGGTGTTTGGGCAGTTTGTATTAACGATAAAGCGAGAGAAAAAAAATATTGGGATAAAAGAGAAATAAAAATCCGTAGGGTCACTAGTTATTTTAGCTCGGTGGCCATCTTTTATTCACACAAAAGACACGAGAGAGAGAGAGAGAAATCCCATATATGAAGAACGATGCAGAGTTAGAAATCGATAATTCGGAGCCCAGGGTGTGATAGATGACAATATATCGATTTAACATAATACCTAAGACGTATATATTAATGGATTCGAGAAGAAGAGAATGATAGAGTAATAGCGAGAGAAAAAAAAAAACAACATTCATCGATTGTTTTGGTCAATTAATTAACCAGCGTGCGAGTGAAACGCAATTATGAGCTAGTTTGCTTTTCCAAAAAATAATGTACACTTTGGCATTAATATTAATAGCCTATTAACAATAACATAATCAGATGCGTTGTTAAAAAAAAAAAAAAAAAAGTTTGCCAACTACATTGTGCCTTTCAGGTTGAAAGGTGGAACAAAGAACTCGAGTCCATCAAATTAACAAAAACCTTTTCCAACTTCCGCTTCCACAATGAACTCCTTGTCATGCCATTTTTTATAATATTTCTTAGCACGAGAAAAAAAAAGTACTATTTTAAAAAAAAGTGATATTTAACTGAAAATCGCCAGCTCGACATTATTCTCCGCAGAAATACAAAAGCTTCGTCCAGCTACTTTGATTTTCCACGTTACGCTTTTTTTTTTAATGACGAATAATTAAACATCGGGGATATTCATTCATTTATTAATGAATGAGATGACAATAATACATTGTCATCTTTAGAGGGCGTCTCGAGACGACCTTTAAATGACACCAAAAACTCGCCCTCTATTGTTTTCGGCTGAAAGACTCTTCGCTATTGCCTAAATTGGTGATTTTCAAAATCCTCTTTTCACACGGAACACGCGTGAAGTTGACATTAATTATAAGTTGGAAAGTATTTCTAAAAACCAAAAAAAAAAAAAAAAACTGCTGTAGGTCTACTGGCTCTACCTACATGAGAAACAATTCCTAGTAAATCTGCATTCAAAAAAGATTAATTAAATTTCGATTTTACGACCAAAAATAAATTCTTTTTAATGCCTTATACATTATCAATAGTTAATATCTATTATGCAACATTGCAAATGTTGGCCATTTAAATGTGTTCAAAAAATTAATGTTTTTTTTTTTACACAAACAAAATCGTATTTCATTTTTTAAATATTTATTCGTAATAGATGTATTTTAATAAGCAATAGTTAATTACTGTACTGCATACAAAATGTTGTCTCCAGCTGCGACATTCGTTTAAAACCCGATTTTCAATTAAATTTCTCAACAACAATCGCTAAATTCGAAGAATAGCGACAATAAAATAAATTTGGAAAGATATCACAAAAATTATTTTAAACAAAAGTTTTAACTAAAACGAAATGACACAGTAGGCCTACCTTTTAAAAAAATTAAAATATTTTTTTTTATAGCAAAATTTTTTCGTAGAAAACTTTTAAATGGATTTTTTTCGCTTTCAAATATTAATTTTTTAATAATGGCACAACCTATTATAAAAACAACAAAAGGAAACAATTAAAAAATGACTATGGTAGTACAGTACACGAAAATTAATCACGCATATTATTTTCTAATATTAGCTTTTCTAGTCAATTTGTAGCTCGAATAATAGCTTCATATAATTCCCAAAAAGATAACATCTCTTGCGTCATCAACGTTTTCACCCCCAAAAAACAGTAAGTTAAAAGTGCGTGCAGGATCGTTCGCAAATGTGGTCTCGGATCCAACTTACGAGTAAAGTGCTATAATATTATTGTTGCGATAAACGTTGTATGCCCCAACAACTACGTTAACTACAGTAGTGTACTGGCAGATCCGAGTATTTCACCGCTAACTATTGTTAGAAATTTCTGAAAACAGAGATCTTTAAACCAGTTCGGATCTAAATTTAGAGGTGAACGGCGGGAGGGAAAGTCTTCGATGAAAGAAAAAGTGGGAGAAAAAAATTATTTACAGAAAGGAATGTTGAGTTGAAAAAGAAAGTAAGAAATAACTAGACCAAACGTCATAAAAACAAGCTTTATATACTGCGATCGAGTATGCGCGGCTGTGTTAGGTGATGGTGGGTGGGTTTTGCGTGTGGGTGGGGAACACAAAGTTTGTGCCAACGAGCGAGGTTAAAACCCAGAGGTTAGTCCTTCTTGATTACATTGTAAACACAATCTATTAGCAGGGTGGAAACTAACTCCAACACAATCTCCACGTTTTTTTTTTTTTTTTTTCATATAATATACAAGTAGCTCCGTGAAATAAATACTCATTTTTTTTTACTGCCAAATAACAACTTCACTCTCTCTTCTTTTTATTCTTTTCGTTTTCTTATTTTGAATAACAGACTGTAATTGCCGGCGTTTGAAAAGCTGGTCATACGAGATGGCATACACTGTCTTTGTGTATTTCAAATATGTCGATAAAATTAAAAAGAGAGATTGTAATTTAAAATTAAACTAGCTCTCGAATGTCGTACCTTGTCAAGAAAAGCAGCAACCCACGTCAACTGCTCCGATTTTCATCTTGTACAACAACGACAAAATCTCTAAAATTAGTACATTACATTTTATTACGCGAGTTAATCGGTTGTTAAAATGGCCCAAAACTAGAAAGTTATCAAACTTACTTTATGTTCCAATTTACTTTTAAAAACAAAAATGAGAAATTTATTTTGAGCGCATCTAAATAAATTTTAAAGTATGCTATTAGTTTGTTTCTTCATAATTTCAATGCAAATTTATATTAATACAATTATTTTAAAAAAAGATTAACCAAAAAAATGACACTCGTTAAATATTATTAATAATTATTATGAGGTGTAATTTCAATATATTATTATAAAAATGATTTTCTATTTGAAGCGGAATGTTTTAAAATAAAAACTTCTAAATTTTAAATTGAAGTTTAAAGAAACAAAATAGACACGTAACTCAATTGCTTTTCACACTTTTTCTCGTTTAAAATGACCCAAAAAGCTATTGAAATTGTAAACCAAGATTTAAAATTAAATACCAGCGTGTAAATTGTACACAGTCGTATAAAACTAATTTTTAACAGCCCGATAATAATATGTTTTTTTTTTTCTAACAACGATTGCTCCATCTTGTGGCGATCGAGTGTAACAACCATTTAATCAATTCGCAAATTTAATGTGAAAGAGAGAAAAATTTAATACTTCCTACGAACTCTAGATTTGTAGATTTGCTAGTGCATGTACTGCAGAAAAATAAGTACTAAAATATTAATTGATTATTTGTAGTAAATGTAAATATAATTAGCAATGCAAATTGAGGCCCGTCTTCTAGCGATAAAAGTTCATTACCCAAACAGCTTTATCACTGGAAAACGAGGCGAGCAGCATGTTTAAATGCCACTTTTTAAATACATTTATAAAATATAATATAAAAAAAAAAAAACGTTAAAAGTAAAAAAAAACGAGAAAAAATAATAAAAAGAGGAGAAAACGTGTGAAAATTAAGCGTAGAGAGGAATTAAAAAGTTGCTTTAGAATTTTAATTCGATTCGCCGCGTTAATGTTGGTCGAGTCGGCGCATACTAGAAAAACATAGTATATGAGGCGACATTGCCTTTTCCACATCGCCAACACTAAACTTATCATAAAATTTGAAAATTTAGCTGTTAACAAAAAAAAAAAAAAAAAAAAATAGTAAAGAGAAAGAAAAAAAAAAAGAGAGAGAAAAGGTGTTGTTCGCGTAGTATTTATTTATCACCGAAGAATAAAGCGGGAAATAATAATAATAAAAAAAAACTAATTAAAATTCATCGCACTAACGCATTTTCAAAAGCCGTATTTATTTTTACAGGTGCAATGGACAAGAAGGTGAGTGAGGGGTGTGGGTGGGTTTTATTTCGACAAAACCACTTAGTCTTCCTGCGAAACATAAATAACATCGCTCGGACATCGGACGGCGAAACACAAGCCCAAACAAACGTAGACATTCAAAAATATATGCGATTTCGATCATCGAATTACGGTCAAATGTCGCTAGAACGAAATCCCAAACGAATGGGTAATTTTGCCACCTACACTGTAGCTCTATCAATATTTCGCTATACCGGTAACAAAAAATACTTTGGGTATCATATTAGCAATTTAGTAAAACATTTGGCAACTTTTGGTGGTTTATGCCAATGTTTTTATTATATTTTTTTAAAAAATTTTACAGTTAACTTTTTAGAATTTTATTAAAATAATTGAATATTATTTAGAATTTTATTAAAATTTTTGAGTACTGTACATGCACTGGTAATTGTTAGAATTCTATAGAAAGTAATTATTCTTTGGTTTTTATTAAAACCTGCGAATAGATTTATGAACTTTTTTATGGCCAAACTTAACCAGTTAATAAAAATTTGAAAACACCAAACTGCTAATTTGATTTTAAGTCTGGAAAACTCAACATTTTTGTTGTTAAGTCGCTTATTTGGTTACTTTAAAACTTCGTTGTATCGACATTCTCGCTATAATCGAAACACAAATAGAAAAACCTCCCCAAAACTTAACCAAGAAAAGAAGGGGGGGAAAAAATAGTTAAACGCATTTATTACCTTTAGTGAATTTCACTCAAAGTCATAATCGTTAATTACATTCAACTGATAAATATTTACTGCTCGGCCGACGAGTCTCAACATTTTACAATCACTCATTCATTTTCCTCCACTTTTTTTTTATAACTTACATGAATATATATTTTGTGTGTGTGTGTGGATACTTTGGAATTCGACAACATAATTAATTAAACGAAAAAATTTCAAACACAAGTTGGGAAAAAATTAGTCACCATTACTTTATGAATCTCATTTTTATGCTAAAATAACAATATTAATAAAAACCTGCTTTGAGACAACATTAATTTGACAAACTAGAAAAATGTTTTATTCGCATGTTACATGTCATACATTAGGAACCATTCTTGTCACGAGCAGATAAGCTTAAACGCCATAATATTTCCTCTAAAATAATTCAAACAGGTATTTTTTTTTTCTTTCTTTTTGGTTAAATAAATGAACA
This sequence comes from Polydesmus complanatus, assembly GCA_034692225.1. Classification (NCBI taxonomy): domain Eukaryota; kingdom Metazoa; phylum Arthropoda; class Diplopoda; order Polydesmida; family Polydesmidae; genus Polydesmus; species Polydesmus complanatus. Next base: position 25,578 of record JAQGAZ010000539.1, on the reverse strand, counting down.
CTCATCTTCTTCGAAAATACGCGCGGAATAAGAAAATCACAGAAATAATAAATTACAGAAGGAGAAAAAATTGAGCAAAATTATAAATTAATCAAAAAAAATTATTTATAGGCTTGGCAACAAAAAAAAAGCGGCTAAATTGTTGTTAAAAGAAATCAAAAATACAAAAATTAAAGTACATTGTACAGTAATAGAATTTTTTTTAAAAAAAAATTCAAAAATAGTTTTTAAAAAATAAAATCGAAATTTTAATTTAAATTAGCACAAAAAATTAATAAATTTAGAACCAATATAGTACCGAAATATTACCTAAACCGGAAATGCTAAAGTAAAAATAACTCGTTTTAATAATTTTCGAAACAATGTAGCTTAGAAAAACGGTAAATCGAGGTTTGACTATTTGCTTGAATATCTTAGGCTCATCAGTTTCTAATATATTGCCATCTTTTGACCTTTTCATTTTCATTAATAAACCTTTCTCATTTTTAAACTGTCCTCCCATTTTTTTTTTTCGTTTTCAACTATTATTATTTAAAAATTTTCGTGTCACATTCGGTCGTTCACTTCTCTCCCTCTCTTCGTCGTCCAACTTTGTTTGTCCATATATTAATCGTTTTGAATGCAAATGAATAGCATCGTCCAAAAGTGCGAGAAAGAAAGAGAGAGAAATAAAAACAACACAGGAGACCGTGAATTCGTAACGCCTCAAACTGTCAAAAAAAATATATATATATAAATAATAATCGTAATGATAATAATAGCTAAAACGCATCAGCAAACCTCCGAGAGGCTATAAAACTTTTATTTACACCTCGGAAAATTATTTTTCCAACCAAACGTATTATACAATTAAAATAAAAAAATTTTATTGACAATTTGGTGTCAACATGAGAGAGAAAACGAATGAGAGTGAGCGAAATATAAAAAAAAGCGCCTACGTGAAATTCCGCCAGCAGCTGAAACTGATAATGAAATTAGTACATGAAAATAAATGTGAAAACAAACCATTCGAAAGAAAAAATATATATATGCCAGATAAGCATTATTTCCATGTTCACTCTATATAAATAATAGGATTCATTGTGTTGGTTGGTGTTATATTAGGAAAATGAAATGTGTTTTGTGACAACCGTAAACTAATTCTGCTAACAAATACGAACCGATAGATAACAATATTCCTTCTATTACGAGTTTTCCTCAAAATTTTTATATCAAAATCGTGTCTTTTATGATTACGAACCAAACAACAGTTTCGTCAACGTAATAATAACGATAAATAATAATAATAAAAAAATATATTAATAATAAACAATCAACGTCATCCAATAAGCTTCAGCAGTCCGCGCAAATGTTTTTCTCTCTTTTCTTTCATTTCCACTCTCATTTTTTTAAATGCAATTTTTTTTCCCCCCCTCAAAAAATATAATCACGCATTCATAGTGTACATATTATTATAAGAGAGAAAGAGGAATACATATAAACCCAATCATCCATAATTTGAACGATATCAGCTGAACGAAAATGATTATTGCAGAAGGAAAACGCTAGCTTTGCTAATTTACTTAATTGTACTCGTTGCAGCTGTAGCGTAATGTATTCCGAAATAATCAACTCGAAATTAGTTTCCAACAACAAGAAATCATTATTTTGCATTGAAAGTTAGTTTTTCCTGACAGCCCATCATCTCCGATTCACCCAACACCCACCCACTCACTCAATCCACGTGTGTCCCTCTCTATTCTCTTATGGATAGCAATATCCAATGGACGTACGCTTGTCTTTCCATTCAAGCGTGACGAAGATCGCAACCAGGCAATGACGTTACATGTGACTTGGACCAATCTATCAGCGTGATGGGTCACGCGAGTCCGATACAATCATCGTGAGCACCCACAATATGCCAATTCCACGTCATTCAAACCGTTTTTTATACACACAGTAGAAGAGAATAAAAAAATATATAACGGATATCAATTTCCAATGATAATAATGGTGATCACGCGTCACCCCAATTTCCCATCGATATCAGATGGCTCACCTGGACGGACACTCTGTATACTAGTCACAGGTGTTTCCTGGCTCTCTCTCTCTCTCCCCCTCACCCGGCGTCACCCATGACCGGGAATTGTAGCCGAAAGCTTGAGTGACGACGTGATAGATAGAAAGAAAGGGTGAATAAGAGAAAATGAGCCCGGAATTTATTTAACTCGAAATTAATGTCAAATGTGACAGTGGATTAACATTGTAAATAAACGTAAATTATTGTAAACAAAGGTAATTTACATTTACATGTACAATAATAAATCATTAATATTGTATACATTTAAACCTTATTGCAGATCCTTTGTATAATAAATTAAATACTGTACATGTAAATGTTGGGGTTATAAATAAAAACGAAATATAATATTTTGTGACATGTGTCATTTTTAGCATGGTAATAATTACCATAAGTAAATTCAATTAGCATTTAATTACTTTAATCGTTGTTTACAAGTTATTATTTTATTCCAAAGCTTGAAAGAACCAAACAAATTATAATACAGTATAATAACAAATGTAATTACAATTACCGGTATTAATTTATTTTTATCCAAAAGTTATCAATTATAAAAATTAATTATTTTTTTTAAAGCAAAAATAGTGGTTAATAAATTAAATCAACCTTATAAATGCGAGAATCCATTGCACGCAAATTGACTTTTAAGCGATTTTGGGTTGTTAAATTTGGTGTGAAAAGTTTTATTTAGGAATATAATTTTCGCAACTTTTGCATTCAATGCAATAATTAAAAGCACAATTTAATTGGCAATCACCATTTTGCTAGTAAAGCGAAAAATAAACTAGAAAAATAAAGCGCCAATTCCATTAGTAAAAAGTTTATCTAATTAAACAATTAAATATATTGATTTATTAAAACTTTTTTTAAAAGGAATAATACGCAAGATTTGCATTCAAGTTCTGCAATTACTTTAGTCGACAAAACGACCGTTATGTTTAAATAAAAAATATCGAATAAAAATGCACCCCCCCCCCCCCTGTTAAAATGAGTTTAACATAATTTTAGAGTTTGAAAACTAATAATTAACAAAAATTTATGAAGACAATTGCTCAGAAAACTTAACCTCAATAAACGTTTAATTTTAGAATTTATTTTTCTGTTTAATAATTACAATTTTTGCCGCCCATTTTTCCGTTTCAAAAAACTAATAATAATAAAAAATATACGGAGTAGGCTATAATTGTAATTGCATTCATAGGTATTAATTATTATTTTCAAAACAAAATACAATTTTTTTTAAATATTCGATTTTTGTTTTAATAGCAAATTAGAAGCTCATTATTCGCATTGTATTTTATTAATTGCTTTATCGATTTTTAATTGTTAACGCCGAAAGATATTCCGAGAAAAGCACAAAGAAATTGTTAATAATAATTGCTCAGAGAATTAAAAGAAAAAAAGAAAATAATAATTACATTCTTAACAAATTACTCGTATTTCACGTCTTTTAATTCCAAATCAATTTATCAAAAAAAAAATATTATTCCTCTTAAAAAATAGAAGAAAAAAAAAACACCAAACCAAAGTGTTAAAAGTACATTTACGGTATATTAATAAGAATGAAAATGGACTGGTGATGTTAATGAAGTATGACCTGAGTTAATGATTGGGTCATTGAAACATTTGCTCATTTCTTTTTCTCGACCATTTCTCGGAATCGAACTACTCTTTCAGCTCCTCCTCCCCTGATTATTTTCATTCACAACCAAAACCCAAACTGCACGTGCATCAACTCGTAAAACGAAACACACGGATACACTCAAAATTCAATTAGAAAATTAATTCGAAGACCACGTCAAAGGCCAAACATGCTAATTCGCTTTTAATGAACTTATCGATGATGATAACAAGTCTCCAAAAATGAAGTAAAAGTGAATTCAAGCGACCTCATCATTCACTTCCTTTAAAAAAAAATACTCGAAAACAACAAAGTTTCCACAGTACACCGCAATTAACTGTTACAGTACAAATCAGAAAACTATTCAATTTTCTTTTATTTTGAACATTCTTTAAAACTGCACGTATGACCATATCAACTTCCGGTTTCTTAGCAAATAATTTTCTTGAAAAAATTACAGTATAAAATAGAAGTTTTTTTTTTTTTTTTTTAAAAAAAAACGTCTCTTAATTTATACACCTACAGTATTTTTTAAACAAATTAACAGTTTGATTTTTAATTAAACACCTTAAAACCGCTCACAATTTCAATTGACATAAGACATAAATAAAGCTAAAAAAATAGAATTAATTTTGTTAAGGTATATTTTATTTAAAAATACCACCAAAAAAAAAATTAATAAACCTAAAAAATTATAACAAAGGTGATGATTAGATTAGCATATTATACTGCGAGTAAAAAAAAACACACACACACAACGCATAAATATTTTTTAAACATTAAAAGTTAGCAAGGGAGAAAAAAACGGCACTTGGCCGGAGCCATAAAAATTCTTTAAGTAGAACCACCACCCTATACGCACACATTATACTTTTTCACTCATCAAACTTTTAGTGTACCTATACACATAATGTGCAACAATAGTCGCAACAAAAAATAAGAGAGAGAGAGAGAAAGAAAAAAAAAACAATTAATGCAGTAAACTGGCTTTTGTTGCAGCAATAATATTCAACTCCTTGTTTATTCACTTTCACCCCACCCATACTTAGTCTCGCCTCCCCCTCAGCTACCCCCACCCACACACTCTCTCACCTACCGTCAAAACTCACACACACATCACTCCTCAGCTTTTAGGTCCCTCGACATACTTGTAAAATGTTGTCAAGTGCAGATTTTCAACTTTTTTAAAGCTTTCCTTAAAACTGAGAAAAAAAAGTTTTTTCGTCTCCTTCAATTAACTCGAAACTTACAGTTTATAAAATGTTGCTATTCCAGCTGTACGTGCACGATGACAACGCACTCTCCCAGCACCACTCACGGACGACAAAAAAAAAATTAAATGAAGATCAAAGCAATATGTACGTGTATGTGTGGATATATTAAAAACCGCGTGCACGCAGTTAGCTCCATTTAAAGACGAAAACACTAAATTTTACTCCCCAAACAATAAAAAAAAAATCAAGTCAGAGAAAAGGAAGAATTAAAAAACCAGAATAAAAAAAAAAAAACTCGAATTTCAAGATTCGTCAGTGCGATAAAACGCAGTGTGGTAAAAGTATAAGAAAAAAAGTGAGATAATAAAAAAAAAGGGGAGCATAAACATAGTGTAGAGCGAGGAGTATAATCCGTTTCGTGGAATATTAGTCGACGTCGTCTTAGAACCGCGCCAAAACTAAATGATAATAGAGGTGATGACTATTTTCAGGAGCACGAAATATTTGGCGTGACCTTCCGACCTTCTTACATCACACCCTAACGACAAGTCTCCATCCACTAAACTTTATCTTTTCGTCAAGAAATCGAAATGACAGCAGAGGGGTTAGACGAGGTGTCAACGCACTACCTAACCCCCCCTCAAACGACCCACTACAAGCTTCGAAAATAACCAGGCCTGACTTTAATTAAACGTGTCTTGGAGAGAAATTAAAATCCAATTCTAGCTTAAGCAACAACAGCAACAAAAAAAAGTTAATAAAACCTGTAATATAATTTTGTTTTTTATAAAAAAATTAAATTACAGGTTTCATTACAGTTGAGAATATTAAAAAATTACATTAGATAACACGCAAAATGTGAGAAATTATAGAGATTAGTTCGAACCAGATTAATATCAAGTTGATACATCAAAACCTGTGTAGAATAAAAGTCTGCGGGACAAAATACTCAGTAGGCCTATAACTAAGCAATAATATTTAAGAACTTTAAAATAATAATCAAAATTGTTCAAAAATAAAGTTGAAATTTCCGATACAAATCATCAATAGAATTATTGATCAGTAAATTGAAATAAGCAAAAAAATACACTATATTAATAAAATTAATCTTAATTATTACTCCCAAAACACTTATCAAAAACAATTTTTAAAAATCTATAATAATAATTTCTATTAGATTCAATTGCATCCTGATTACAATTATATTTTTTTTCCTTTCCCAACTTTATAAGTCATTAGCGATCCATTATTCACTCTTGAGAGATCTTAGAATTAAAATCCATCTATTAATAATTGAAATTAATTAACGTGTGCGCTGAGAGAGAAAAAGATAGAGAAAAAAAAAAGTGAAGGTGGCGTGGCAGTCGTTAATTCTATCTCAAAGTTAAATAAGGACGATGACCATGCGCAGACGATGAGAGAGAAAGAGAAAAAAAAAAAATCTCTGGCATTAGCAAGACACAAAAAAAAAAAAAAATTGTCACGTCATGTTGTAAAAAGTCCAGATTCATCCTCGGGGACAATTCATAAAATGTGTCTTATCGTCACTCGCAATTTTGCATCATCAAAGTTGAAAGCACGGTGAGTGTTGTCCCTTCGACGCCAGCAGCGACACCACGCCATTTTATGTATATTTTTCATCGCGCGTGATCATTACCCACGCATGACAATCAACAATTAAGAGTGTAGTTGGAAATGACCACGTGTAAAAGCCTGACTACCGTCGAGCAAGGTGCAAATGGGCGGTCGATAAGGCTCCGGGTGTCTGCTACTGTTGTTGTCGGTCGGTTGGCTGACTGGCTTAAGCTACTGTACCTACGATTACTACTACTCCTCGCAATTAAAAAGTTCCAATAAACGCCTGCTGGATAGAAAGAACGCTGCAGAGAGAGTGAGTGTGTGTGTGTGTACGTGATGTGTATGCATATTCGTGGACTCGAGCAGCTCCATTTGTGCCCAACAAGCAACTTAACGTTAATTAATTATTCATCCATTAATACAAATCGTTCGTGTATGCTTCGCTTGTGCGAAATGAGCTCGACGCACGCTAACGCTACTATCCAAAGTACAACTAGCACCTTATAAAAATACAATTACAAACGCAATTAACCCGAAAAACTATCGGAAAATCATTTACAGACACAAATCCGCAATACCAAAAAACCCAACTAAACAGACTAATGTATTTTTAGAAGGGGGAAAAAAAAACTAAATGAACGAAAACGGAAAAGAAAATAATTCTGGAAACATTTTGCAGAATTCTTAAAATTAATTACAGTAAAGTTTCTACAATTCAACATAATATTATTTTAAAAAAATCACTTTAAATTTACCTTTTTGAGTGACAAAAATGCATTGATAAAGTCTTTAACTGAGTTTATCATTTTTCAGGACACCCAACATACTAATTTATAGATAAAAACAAAAGTCCAAGAAGTAGCCTACACCGCATTATTAAGACTTTCAAAGATCCGAGACTCGTCTGCAATTAATTGCAGACAATAATTAAATAATTAAATCAATACTCAATTGCAAATCTCGCGTATTGATCAACTTATTCGGCTTTTAAAAAATTTCCATTAAACTTAAATACCGTATTTTTCTCGTATTTCTTTATTTACTCAGTTCTTAATTTTATATAAGAAATAAAAGCGAATCCCGCGAATTATCAAGTTTTTTTCTCATTCGGTTAGAAAAAGACGTGACTTAACGATAGACGGCGTTTCGGTATGGCCCTATTCGTTACGTAAGGGAGAGGGGGGAGGAGAAGAGCACATGGTTCTCCGATCATATGATCAACCAAACACATTGCGCAAACATTTCGGAAAACCCAATGATTTATCTCACCAAAAACAAGCCTAAAATTACTAATTTCAGTAAATAAAATTAACAACATTTTCTCTCGTCAATTGCGCTTAGTGAAAGCGGCGTACTCGCGCTGACCGGTAGCTTCAAATGACCGCGTTGACCACTAAACCACATGGAAATAACCTCAAAAACAAATTGGAACCACATCTATTACGTGGATCGAAATGTAAGGCCAAAATGAAGTAAGAGACTATAATTATCTGACCTTGTGACGAGCGTAGCATCGTTTTATAATTTTTGGCCGAGCAAAGTGACAGATTCGCCGGCGAGTTGAGGACTTGGAATCGCGTGCTTTTTTTCCCCCTTCGCCGACGAAGATCGAAGTCTTGGCCGTCACTCTCACTCACCGTCACCGCTGCTGCACACAGTAATCCACGAGCCTTCGTACGTCGCGCCGTTACACACGCCAAACCGTGGCCAAAATACACTGCTTGTGCTTAGTCACCACTTAGCACCGACTTGAGACCAATTGATAGATGTGGATATTCCACCGTTTTACGCGTAAGTACAATCTCTCTCGCTCACTCTCAGTCACTCTCTCCATCTCTCAGTCGGTCGCTGGAGGACGCAACCAACGAGCAAATACAAAAAGGGGAGTGAGAATTAATCACACCAAAGATGGAAAGAAACAAAGACGGACTAAGCCCGTGCTAAAGGATGAAGTAAAGTTAAAAGATGGAAAGAAGAAGAAAAAAAAAGTGATGGAAGACGTAAATTATTAAGACAGGAAGAAGAGTTACGGTCGTTTCAAATTTAAATAAGTCACTCGTCATCTTTCGTCTCTGCTTTTTAATCGAAAAATCAGGTGACCACAGTGAAATCAAAGCTTCGGACATCTCTCATCACCACTCATTTTTTTTTTTTTTTGGCCCTAAAAACGAGCGCTAAGTGAGCGCTTTCGCAAACTTTGTCTTCACTAATTGGATAACACACCTTCGAATGTGTTTTGAAGAGTGAGTGAGAGCGAGAGTGGAATTTTAGATAAAAGAACAAAAAAATTAGGAACCCGATTATTTTTCTTTTCTTTTTCACTCCGTTTGATTTTCAGAGGTTTATTTAACTCGTATTCTAACGCCGGCAATGGTGTATACCTATCGCGGTTGCGTTGCACTCGTCGAAAGACTTACAAATGCTCGATAACATTGACTTAGCAAGTTTCAATTAAAAAAAAAAAAAAAAAGAAGTTCGTGACACCATCACATCTCTTCACACTTTTATGTCAACGTTATGTACACGTTGTGTAGAGAAATTAAAGAACGTTCACACCGCAAACATAAACAAAAATACGGACGGATACGAAAACCCTTAAAAAGTCCGGATTGACTTTTAATTGCTCGTGGCAGCGTTTCACAAGAATATAAGTCAATGGAGAATAAAAGAAATGAAAAATGTACGAGTTTTTATTGTTACAGTATTAATATTTAAATAATTAAAAATAAAAAAAAAACAATACCGGTTTGCGTAATTATCCAGTCAATAAAATTTTTTTTAAATCAATTTTTTTATAAAACAAAATTTAAACAATCGTGTTAACATACATTGTGCAAGAAATTTTAATTATAAAAATATTAAACTAATTATTTAAAATTATTCTTTTATTTCTCTGAAATATACATTACGTGTAACCTGAACCTTTAAATTTTGGTTACCGGTAATTAAATATTTAAATACCGTATTTAGTTTCAAATACATTAATTTAAATTATGCATAAGTATTGCAGTAATTAATAAATTGCGTCATCAATTGTTTAAAAATTCGAGAAAAAAAAATAATTAATTGAAGCAAATTCAAAAAAAGTTCGTTAAAAAAATAATAATGATCAATATAAAATATTTGCAAGATTAATAATTACCCCTATTATGATACAAGCGGTATAAATAAATTCTCAAGTTTAAATTCTCCATTTATTTCATTGCAAAAAAACCGTTTTATTATTAATTTTATCTTTTTGCAAATACTGTATATTCTTATTTTTTGCTAATTTAAATTAAAATGCATTTATTTATTTTTTTTCTATCAAAGTTACCACAAAAGATAGTCACGAAAATTATCTTTGTCCTAGACGACTCATGTCACGATTTATACAGTATAAATTTGCAAACTACCCACCAAAAGTCTCCTCTCCACACACTGAACTAAAAAAAAAATCGATTAATTTCTTTGTGTGCTTAGCTGCGAAATCCAAAATGTCTACTTTTCTCCCCAAAACAGCTCTCACCCTCCTTCAGCCCCCCGCCCACCCCACCTGAACGTCAATCCATTTATTCATTCACTCACTCACTCGCATTCATTTCCCCCCTCAGCTTCTCTCCCTATCCTCTCCTACTACCACCCGATATGTACATGCCTAGCAACCGATTTCTACTCACACGTACTTGTACATTTCCAACTTTGTCAGCTACCATTAATTTCGCAAATATACACATGCGCGCAGGCGTATTTATCAATATTGATGGTCAGCGGCATTATGCACGCCGCGTCACTCCGTGAAACGTCGCGCAAAGGGTCAATAACCGTCACAGATACCAACACCGTACGGAACGCAACGTAGGTGGGAGTGACGAAAACAAACTATATTATTTTACAAACGACTACACCTTTCGCCGGAACTACAAATAATTATTTCAGTCGGAGACGAAGAAAAAATCTTGAAGGTCGGAGGACATTTTCGAGGAAATCGCAAGCTCAAGTCAAACCCCGACTCAACGTTCTTTAAGTTCTAATTAATAAAAAGCTTTCGAAGAAAAATAGAAAAAAGGACTATTGCGTATAAATAATTGAGATTTATTAAATCGCAACTTAAAAATATTATTATAATTATAAGGAATTTTAAAAATGTAAGCATGGAGTGGCCAAATTAATAAGAACTTGATATTAAACTTTTCATGATACGTGGTCGCAATATTTTGGCCAGTATTTTGTTCACATTTAGCGAGTAAAACGATATTCAAGGCTTATAAAATTTATTTAAAACTTTTATATAGTTATTGACTCAATTTCATGCTAACTTTTAAATAACGTTTATTCTTGATTAATCAACAAAAAAAAATGTCATCGATAAATTTCTAATAAATAAACGATAAATCAATTCGCATAAAAAATGTATGTTTAAATCAAATAACAGGAAATACACCAGATATTTTGTAAAAAAAAAAAAAGCAAACTTTTTAGAAAGAGAAACCTGTTTATTTCGAGAAAAAAAAAATATTTTCTACATCGAAGTTCCATCGTTTGAAGTAAAATCGACTCCCGAAGTGATCAAAAAAAAGGACCGAAGCACACGACGACTCTTATGTTGACTGAAAGCTGATAAACATGAGACTAACTTTCTTTAAAACATCTTTTTTTTTTTTACTTACTTTCTTTATTTTTTTCTTCTGTAAATTCGTTGTCAAAGACAAAGTGCGAGTCAGACAAGAGGCATTCAACGATGACAGCCATGTCGTGAAAGATGGCTGCCATCATCACAAATTTTGTTTCGCCACACGTCATACTCGTGTACACCGAACGAGGCGGGAAGATAGAAAAAATAAAAAGAAAAAAAGTGATTTTTTTTTTGGTAAACAGTTTGGAACGCCGAATACTTAAACTCAGCACCTGTGCCACATTTTACAAATTTATGTGCGAAAGAAAAAAATGAAAGCTGCTAAAATAAGCATCTTAATGCTTTTTCTTTCGGTCATATTCAGGATGTACGAAAAAATATTTGTCAATGTTCGCGTCCCGCCGTAATTTATATGGCAACAAATTATAAACGTATTCGCCCAAACTGTAGAAGAGAAAATAGTTCCAAGGTACAAATTAAATACTTTTGCAAAACGTTATTCCCATTATAGTCTAACTTGTTTGTTGGGAGTGAACTGAATAATAACAGGCGTGAAATAATTATTAATTAACGCAGTTCTTCGAGCCAATAATTATTATCAACACAAAAAGGTTTTTTTTGGTTAATGCGCCAAAATGTATGTGCTTTTTTTTTATCTAAATAATAATTGGCAAAGCCGATGCGGAGAAGAAAAATGATAATAAAAGCGGTATAATTAATGAAAAATTATAATTACGAGCAAACACTTACGTCCATTAATAAATTAAATCCACCGGTATGCGCAATTTAATTAACATCGACGTAATTAACCGAAACTCAATTACACCTAAAGATCGTTAATTAAAAAATGTTGTCGATAACTTAGTGGGAAATAGCCAGGTTTTTTTTTTTGTTCCTTCTTCTCTCCCTGCTACGGTATTAATTAACGTTAAATATACCGTAAAGTGGACTCCACAAAATATTATTATTCTTAGAAGAGTAAATACGCCCAAACCTCGCTTTGAATCGTAGATTCTTTTCTAAAAATATAAGTACGTGTCGCATAAAAATGTTTTAGGAAACTTACTTTTATGCTAATAAAAGTTGATAAAAATGTTTTAAAAAATTAATTCTTTTTATTTTTATAAAAGTTAAAAAAAAGTCTTTTGAAAGCACCTATGAAATATTTTATTCCAAACAAAAACAAACGGGCAAATATGCAACTCTGAAAATATTATTTTTCGAAAAAAATTAAAGAGATGTATAGCAATTATTATTTTAATTCAAAAAGTTTAAAACTATACACTATTTAATATCTGTTTTGAATCCGTTTACTTTTGCATGTGCACTATCGCTTTTTTATTGGTATATTTCCCAAACAATAGAGAATCGAAGTCCGCAATAAAAGTAACCAAATAAAGAGTTCCAAAACAAAAAAAAAAATTAAAAAAAGAAAAAGGACGAGCTGATTTCCAATTTTTCCAAATTGCAAAGAGAAGCAAAGAACAGCTTTGTGCATAAAAAGAAGAATCATAAAAATAATAAATTGATTAGAAACGAAAAATGGTTTCTCCATCAGCGCTTTGACGTTGGTATAGCACGCAAACAGACAACGTGGAAAAACGTAAACTCAACGTATAAAGAACGGTAAAAAACAAGAAAAAAAATCTTCCTTTCTAGAGTATACACGTCCGAAACTGCCAATTATTTCGTCTATTTTCAACGTTCACCTCCGTTCTATGCGCACAGAACACACACACACACAGCCTAATTTTGATTTCCTAAATCGCATTTTCCATTGTAACAAGCGTTCATCGGATATCTTTACGTTTTATTAAGAAAAATAATCGGATTGTTCTATTTTGATGAAATGTCGATGCAAGCAAACATAAGGGCCGAACGAAAAGCAATCATATTTTTCTTGGCAATTTTTTTTTTCTTTCTCCCCACTCTTTGTTTTGCCACTTACGTGTTACGGAACGGAACGCTAGGGTATGTATGTGGGTGGGAGAAAATTCTCATTTATTTACCGCCAACCACAACAACAATTACAAACGCCATCTCCAAAAAATTGCATGCGTTAAAGCTTTCCTTTTATTTATTTATTTATTTTTTTCTACTTTTTCTTTTTTTTTTTTTTTTTTCTCCATCGATTACCTTTTGCACGTACATAATGCGCGAGGGCTTTGCTTAGTACTTGTAATTATTACACTGTATTCAACATAGTGCCTCGTCTCCCAAAAACTCTTCATATGAGGTGCCACGCTGCACGAAACTCGAGTAGAATGGATCAGCTGAGAGCCATAAGAAACAACAACGTTTGAGGGATACAAAAAGATAAAACAGTCGAATTAATGAAATGACAGATTAAAGTGGTGTTTCTTAATGCAGTACAATGGCGATACAACGAAATTCACAATTACAGCATAATGCTTCTTAATATCAAATTTTCGTTACATAAAATAAAATTTCAAAAATTAATGTTATTTTATATTTTAAATATTATTTTTACTGTTATTTTTTTAATCTCCAATGACTTCTCATGAGATCATTTAAATTCTAAAAACTTCTGATTCAAGAGTTTTCACTAAATAGATGTTTGCATCTCAAAGTCTCCCAAGAACGAAAAGAAATAAATACTTATTTTGTTATAATATAATATTAAAGTTTGTTGTAGCACAAATTCGGTATAATATATGTTCTCATACTTTTATTATTGATCGCCTCTCCTTTCCATACTGTGCTTTCCTGTATTGACATTGCAAAACGAGTGGGATGCAATAATTATCGAATAATTTAGATAAACAGCAGGCAGGCTATCGTCGGCAGCGAAAAGATGTCGCTTCCGGTTTTTCTCTTCTCAAGATAAAAAGAAAATCGCTGAAGAAAAATGCATAAACTTTCGGTTCCCCAACAACTGCGTATTGTAAAAGACTTGACCTTCCAATGTAAACAATCTATCATCGAGATTTCAATCTCCATCGCAGTAGACAAGAGAAAGTAGAAATTTTATTTATTAAAAAATGCGGATGGCTGCAGTGGTCAATATCATTTTCATTTAGCCTCCAGCCGTCGGATATCATGCGTGCAGAAATAATAACCAATCGAATATAAATAGAGCGCGCTTAATTTTCTCCTTCAAACTTAAAAGCTAGAAAAAAAAGTTTTGATTTTAAATAAACATTCTATATTACAGTAGGCCTACTTTACATGCTTTCCGACGCTCTCTGTCGCTCGAAATTCTCAATGCAATGATAATCCGATTTACCGTCTCAAAAATTATTTTACCCGTATTATATTTTGTTTTTAAGCTATTTTAGCTGAGTTCAGTTAACCGTATTTAATATTAATATAAAAAATGTTTAATAAACAAATTTTTTTTGGCATAACGTTTACTAAACTATCGATTATGATGCATATTATTGTATGTCCATTGTCCCAAAATTATTATAAGCGATAAAAAATTAATGACCACAGAACAAAAAAAAATTTGCGACATAATCGATTACAAAATAAAAGAAAAAAATATGTATAAAAAATTAATGCCAAATTGCATAATTGAGAATTCTCTCCCACACAAATGACAAAAAAAACCGCCTTAAATAATTTGCGAGTATGTAATTATATCGTGCGATTGGCTCCTAGTGCCAAAAAAAAAAAAAAAATTCTTACAAAAAAACCGCACACACATAAAAAAAAATTTTTATCGACCAATTTAATTACTTAAAAATTCTAATTACAAAGCTGTAAATTGTTGTCGCCTCCCTCCCTACGTCACTTCCGCTTGGGGAAATCCAACCTTTCCCTCCAAACCCACCCCTCATCTCCCCTCAATATGTTGCCATAGTATCTAGTCAGCTTTTCTCCATCACCCGGAGTTTTTTTTTCTTTTCCCCTACGGATTTGAGTAACAAAAAAAAAAATACTAAGCTGTAGGGATGGAGAGCGCTTAAAAGTATAAAAAAAACCCTATGCTAATTAGCATTTCTATTTTATATCTGCTATAAAATGCTATAAAGGACGAGTGCATTTTTTTTCTGTAGTGAAGTCAGGTCCAGTACCATGCACTTTTTTTTCCTTAGACTACACGTCCCTTTTTTTTTTCTGATTTTTTAAAAAAAATTGTATACGTGTGTATCATTATCTGTCCTGAATGTACACGAATAATCAATCAATTAAATTAAAAAAAAAATAGCCGACACCGCAAATATTTCTTCGCCAACTTAGTTGTTTAAAAAAAGACTAAATAAACGTTCAACATCTCTGCAATTGACATTTTCCACACACTTTAAACAACTTTTCCACTTGTTTACCTGATAAACACTCGGAAAACACAGCCTCGTATTTACTATCAGCAAAATATTTGGATGTTTCTTTCGATAACATTTTTTCATCAGCCAACAGATGACAACAGCCGCCGATACGAAAAGCACATTACGGTTTCAATTGCGCGCTCACATTGAACGCGCAATTCAATAATTTAAAATAAAAAATGACAAGAATAAATTGTTATATTCAATATCTTGTATCGGCGCCATGGCTTAGTGGCATAGCGCCTGTCTAGTAAACAGGAGATCGGGAGTTCGATTCTCCCTGGTGCCTCATTTTTAAAATTTTAATGTTAATTATTCTTAATTGAATTTTAGAAATGTACTCTACAAATACCGTATTTAAAAAAAAATTAATTAGGGCAAAAAAAAATTATTAGAAATTTTATCAGTCATTTTAAAAAATGCAAACAGAAAACATTGCAGAAATAAACCTATTTCTCACCCTCAAATCAAAAACATTTATTATCAATTTAAATATTTAAAACTAGACTAGCTTTAATCAACATGCTGTACTGTATAATCAAAATCCTACTTTCTATAAAATTAATAATATCATACAAAACGAAATTGTTAATTTTCCAAAATCGTGTGTTCCATTTTTTTAAATAAAATTGTCACATGCAAAAGTTCTTTAATCAACGATTCAAGCATTTTGGTGTGCGCCGCGCGCTGTTTATAATGAGCGTGTGAACACCCATCTAAGTTATGTTCCAATCGCATTATGTGTTCGGTGTGAATGTCCCCCGCCTACCACCACCACCTTACTCACCTACCACCACCACCCACTTCGATATGAACACGTAGACGCCGGTGTACTATGTGTGTGTGTGTATACGGTAACAGCACCACTTAACCTTTGCTTCCCTCGTCGTGGGTTCGCACGACGTCGTCTGCAACTCACCCTGGCCACCCCCTAACCCAACCCCTTCCATGATTCCATCCCCAACGCAGGTCGATAATGTATATGTGATACATAATAAAAAAAAAGCGCGAGCAATATGCACAAACGATAATCTTTTTCTGTCACCCACCCTCACCTCACCTTATAGGAACGCCACCTATCAACATTTAAGCACTTTGTACGAAGAGCTGAGGGAGGGAGAAAAAAAAAATTAATGAAAGTAAAGAAAATGGCGCGTTATGAAAGGAGAGAAAGTGATGATGATGATGAAGAAAAAAAAATAGCTAGTCCCTAGTTATTATTAAGCGACTGGGGTTATTTTTTTTTTTATAATAATAATCCTCAATCTAAATACCCCGCGAATGATAAAAAAAGAGAACGGTGACAACAAAACATTGGTTCAATAATCTGATGATAAGAATAACATCCAGAGCGATATTAAAGGTGGTTGACGTTTTATTAAGACCGAGTTGCGTTGGGTTTACTTTCAAATTCGTTCCTAATATTATGAACGGAGAGCAAATAATGAGAGGGAAAAAAATGAGCGCCGGAACGAGTTCCTTCTCGATAATATAATTAATAAACATGTTAAACGCTGGAAAATTTGCCTCGATTTCTACGCGCAAACCGATAAAGATTATCTAAGATAATAATAATAAGACAAGAAAGAAAGCACGGTGTAAAAAAAAAAAAATGAGGAAAATGATGTCGTATTATAATTTCAGATGTAGAATTTCTTTTTTGACTGTAAATAGAGCGTTGCAATTATTTCCAATAACTCCCACGCGTAACAATGTAACGCTAAGAAAATTAACAAAGGTAAAAAAATGACGTAAGCTTATTAAAATAAACTCATTTTAAACGATTAAAATTTTTTTCGCCTAGCTGTACAAATTTAGGAGCGGTGGAGGGTAAACTTTTAAAACTGAAATGGCAAGTTTTAATAATAATTTCTGTAATAATTATATTATTATTGAAATAATAAATAAAAGAAAAAATGAAAAGTAATGTATTATTAAATTTTATAAACTTTCAAAATAATTTATTTAAACTCAAAACATTTTCTTTTCATTTATTACTTTTTCTAGGTATAAACCAGTATAATAATTGAAAAGCCGAATTGAAAAATATTTTACTCTAATAGCCAACTTTTAAACTACCGGTATTTATAAATATATTTATTGTTCTAGACTTTCAGTTTTTTCTTATTGTTACAAAAATTCAGCGAACAATCAAAAATATATACATAAAAATGCAAATTAAATGTCTAAATTTGAAAATATTAAATTGATATTTCATTCAACTTTTATTTTGGAAAAAAAATACATCAATAAAACAATAATTGGCGACTGAAGAAGTTTAAAATAATTCTTTCATCCAAAATAAAATTAAAATTATAAAATTCTGCATCTCACAAAGTCAACGCTTCAATTAACCCATCCCGTAATACTAAAAAACAACAACAACAATAGATTCAAAACACAACTTTTCCCCCCGATCGCTAAGAAAAAAAAATATTCGATTTTCCCTGGTGTAAGAAATTTTCTCGAGTAATAATAATAATAAAAAAAAAAAAACGTGTAGAAGAAGCAAGTTTTATCGAATATTACTCTAAACATGAGTAGATATAGAAAATGATGTGCAGTAGAGATGGCTCGCCTAACGACTGATAAGGGGTGATAAAAATGCCTCATTTTTATAACACTAATTAGGTTTAATGTATCCGTGCCCTTGCAATCAGCTCTACACGCGTATCCAGCAAATGAACGAGAAATAGAAGGATAGAATCATAAAGAAAGATAGAAGGATAGAGAAAAAGTTGTGTATATTTACAACATCGGCGGTGTTTAGATGTGAGCGCGTATGTAGGAATAATTTTATAGCCGTAATGCAAACGTAGAGTTTTTAATATTTTTTTTAAGTGGGTGGATGGATAGATAGATACAGTGAGAGAGAGAGAGAGAAAGCTAGATAGATGGATGGATGGATAGAAAAAAAGAATAAGAGTATAAACATGCATGAATTGGTTCATTTAGGTGTAGGAAATGCGGTGAATGTGTAGAGTAGTGTAGTGAAGTCTAAAGCTGGCCTACTCCTCCTCACCGTGTATATCTTAATGATAGCTGTATGCACCTATAGTGTTATCCTCGAATTTCGAGCGTAGCCTTAAACTAATAAAACTGATTTAATTACGCAGGCGCTCATAAAAACGAAATGCATTTTTTTTTCTCTCTCTTCTCTTCTCCATCTCTCACTCATTTGGCTTAGAGATGTAGGTGGGTGGCTTAGTGGGCGCTTTAGTCAGTAACGAAGAAAGAGAAGTTTGTACGTGCCAATATGCCGGTTAAATTGCGAGTGTCTTATTTAGAGTTGGTTGTTGGAAAGAGTGAAAGAGAGTTAAAGAAAACAAAAATATATAAAGTACGTGAGAGATATAATTATAATCCATATCTCTCAAAATCTAATACTCGATAAATAAAGCAATGGGACGGATACGACTGACTCTCCATTAACGCCATTTTTACGCTCCGAATAATATTATACAAGGCGAGACTTTGCGCTGGGTAAATAAAAGAGTTAACTAACGTAAGGCACTTCATACGACGATTATGTTTCCCAAACATCAAAAACAAAAATTTTGTGTTTTTTTTTATTTTTTTATACTGTATATCATAAAAACAATGTCGAAGATACATGTAGGTAAATACTGTATAAAGACGGAACTAAATTTTTATAAGCTGATTAAAAATCCGGGTTTTTCATTATTAATAATTAAAATTAATTTTGCAGAAACCTTTCAATTTAAAACTTGCGATAAAAACCATTTCATTTAAATGTACGAATGAAATTGCAAATTGAAAAAACGCGCAATATAAATAAAACAACTTAAAATTATATCATTTGTTTATCACATTTTCTTGGTATTTTAACAACGCGAAAAATATTATCATTATAAAAAAATTATCAAGTCAAGAATTCTAATAATCTAAGTTATTTTTTTATCAATAACATTTTAAGATAAAAAAATAAAAAATTTTTTTTACAAGATTATTTTTTAATTTTTCAAATATTTTTTGGTGGTCAGTAAATTAAGAATTTTCGAAACTATTTATAATAGTCGTTTATTTACCTGTGTGAAAATGTTCGTTTTTACGAAACGGTGTTTAAAAAATGTCGATAATAAAATATTTCTAAGAAAGAAAAAAAATTTTTCTTTAAAAGTTGTAAAAAAAAAATTAATTCGAGCATGTAATAGTTAGGATGATCACTTTCTACTGCAACCTAAAAATAATTACGATAAAAAACTATAATAATAATAAAAATAATAAGAAAAAAAAAAAAAAGAAAAAAAAGATACTACATAAAATAATAAAGTTTATCATCTTTCTGAAGAAGAAGATAAGAAAAGAGAATCACACACAGGTAAAAAAAAAACAAGATTTCAATACACACGAACGCCTGATAAACAATGACTAAAAAAAAGTTTCGTTAATAAAAAATAAATAAATAAATAAAAGTGATAAAAAAAAGCGTCATCTTAGGCTACAGATTTCATTAGCCAAGAAGCTGGTTTCAATTACTAAAAATGCAATTACACTTGTTCCGAAATAATAAAATTAAAAAAAAGAGAAATGGAAGGTGGTGGAAAACCAGTTTCGAATTGTTGAAGGTGGTTGGAGTAGTGTGGGTGGGAAGATGGGTAGGTGAAACGGCGAATCCAAGTAGGTGAAAGTGCAGGTAGGGGTATAATGATGAAGCCGAATGGCCCGTTCGCCACTACAAACCACTTAACTATTTTTTGGCACGCTTTTATTACGATCTAACTTTACAAAACATCACTTCAGCAAAATGTAATAATCATAAAAATAATAATTATTACAATAATAAGATCGGATTTAAAGTTCCTCTCTTTCGAAATTTTTTTCCTACATCGTTCACCGAAAGAGAGAAATTAAATTTAATAAAAACATTCCTTGCCTAGCGCGTTTTCATCACACGCGGTTTTCGGCATACACGATAGAATTTTATTAGCTAATATTTCAATAATTGAAGAGTCCAGCTTCAAAGCTTCAAAAATAAATTTAATGCGGATGTATTTTGTTGAGTGCACTTAAGCAAGTGCTTAGCATCACCTTGGCCGATTGCAATGTTGTGAATTGCTCACATCATGCATTATTTTGTCTTATAACATGTTCCATGTAACAAGTAGATCAAATCCACAAACTTTTTGACAAAAAGTTGCGTTAATTTAAAGAACATAAACCCAAAAAAATTAGAGCAACAGTGGACCAAGAGTCGTCATTAATTCAAACCCTTTCTGTATTTTTAAGAATTTAGATTCCTCCATTTTGCAAAAGTTTTAATTGTAGTATACGCGGTTTTTTCCAACGCGTATAGCGAGGGATTTGTGCAGCAACAAAAAAAAAAAAATGCAATTTAGAGAGAGATGTTACGATTATCCTCATCAGTTACCATTCGGAATTAATTCCTGCGTTATGAGCGTTAGGTGAACGTTAGCTGAGGTGAATGAGCGAAAACAAAAAAAAACAAAAAATTAATAAATAAAACAAAAAAAAAAAAAGAACTTTTATCATCAAAGTAATAAAAATGAAAGGTGATGCGGAGGTAAAAACTTGTTGCATATCATTTTTTTTTTATTCTTTTATTCTTTCTTAATTTTTCCCCCCTCACATTTTTATTCTATTACATCTATTGTCTCTATTACATTTTTATTAAAATAATAAATATATGTATATATAAAAAAGAGAGTCCCTCGAGGTATTACTGGAGGATCACCTTAATTACTACTCGAGTATCATTTTGCATGCAATTCTTTCACTCGATTGTTTAATTTCGTGCGAGTAGAAAAATTTGAATTGAAGTAATTTATATATTTTTTTTTTCTGACTCGCTCGACATGTGTCTCGTCTCACGTACGCGCACAAAAACACCAACCTCGAAGAAAACTGTGAACAGCGGTGTGCTACCAACACTTCAACTACCGGTTCGTAAACCAAAAAAAATAAATAAATAAACAAATAAAAATTATATGTGAAATTTAATTAAATAATCAAATCGAAAATAGGTAAAAAGTTAAATTGAGGCAATATTTTGGTACAATCTTAATTAAGCTTTAGTGTAATCTTTTTCAACATCAACGAAAACATTAATAAAAAAATAAAAAAAAACATTTTCAAAATGAGTACAATCATGTTGAGTACCTGTAGTCGTTTTTCAAAAATTTAATAAAATCATGTCCAAAATAAAAAAAAATCTTGCTAAAAATGAACAAAAATCATGTTCAAATAAAATTAAAATCATGTTCAAAACAAAGAAAAATCATGTACAAAATAAAGAAACATATTGCATAAAATGAAACAAAAATCATGTTTAAAATAAAAGTAAAAGCATGTTAAAAATGAAATACAATAATTGTGTTTAAAACAAAATAAAGTTACCTTTATATGCAGTAAAATCTCATTTAGAATGAAGTAAAATCTTATTCAAATTGCTAATATTTTTTGTCGAAACTGGAGTAAAAGCTTAGTAAAAATCGCCAAAAGAAAGATGAATAAAGTTCAAACAAATCGTTTTAATAAAAAAAAAAGTTAAATAAAATTCCTTCAAAATAATCAAAACGCAGTAATTTAAATACGCACTAATTTAAGTAAAAACATTAAGCGAATCATGCCTATTTAAAATTAATAGTTCCGGTGATAGCAATAATAATAATAATTCAAAAAAATATTTAAAAAATGGGAATGACCAAGTTCCGGTTCCCTCGAACCGGTTTCCCCACATCCCTAGATTTGACCCTCGTGTGATGATAATAAATGAAGAAATGAAAAGGTGCAATAAAAAATGTTTTCTCCGTCTTAATTTTAATTTTCTCCTCCCAAAAATAAAAAAAAAAAGCGGGAGAGAAATGAGTATGACAAAGTAATGTGGGTGGTAATTTGTTTTCTCTTTTGTCCTGAATATCTTTGCTTACTTTGTGAAGAGGGAGGGGGGGGGGGGAGTGTAGAAAAATTTGTCAGTCCGGTCTCCTTGCATTATCTTTCCGCTCGATTTCTTAATGTCTTTCCAGCAAACAAACCTATTTCAACCGCGGACCATTTTTATATTGAATTATTAGCGACAATGAAAAACAAAAAAATAAATACTCGTAAATAAAAGCACTTCCTCGCTCCTCTCTCTCTCATTCGTTCTATCTTTAGCTGACTTTTTATGTTAATGAATTAAATTATCTCGGTGAGCAGCAATCTTTTGTTTAAAACGTAATGATTAAATCATCAATGGCGGCCATAACAGGTTTGTTCGGTAATTGAAATCGTAAATTTATATGACGTACATTTCTTTGAAGCTGCGTTTGTTTAATACAGAAAATTCAACTTTCAGAATTTTTTTTTTTTATGTATCTTAAACCTTTATTTATTGAGAATGTATTTGTTTTATCTAAATGTGCCAAATTTAAGAATTGGGCATTTTTTGACCTTCGTCGTACGTTGAAAATACGCTTTCAATTGAGCCACAAATTTGATCGTTCTTTATTTTTATTTTCCTTTTCTATTCTTTATCTTTGAATATAAAAATAGGTGAATAAAATTAAAATAGTAGACGATTAAAGTTTCATAAAAATAGCATTAAAAAAATGCAACGCCACACGACTCATTTCAACCTCATTTCAATGTCTCGTAATTTACGTTAATTTAATTCAATTGATACGTATTGTGTATCACAACGTAAGGCAGTCATTTTTAGCTTGGAAAGTGTAGGAAAAAATGCTAACGAAAGGTTTATTTATGCTTAACTTTTTGCCATATTATAATGTGCTGATATTTATTCGCTTTGGAGATAAAATTTAAGTTGAAAGCACATTTAATTGAATCAAAATTTAACTCGTGCCATTTTTTTCTTTATCAACACTTTCCAAAATAAAAGTTTACTTAAAAGATGACGAATAATATATTTTTAATAACTTACAAACACTTTAAATTGAGTAAATAATATTATAATTTAATTTTTCAAACAATCTACTACTCACGATGACGTCAGACAGAGCAATTAATTCTCTAATAATAATACGGTAATTGTTACACGATGCGAAAATGCACGAGCTTTATAGTTACAAAAAATTGTTTGCTTATTGAAAATTTTAACCTTGAAATTTATATATGCAAATCTATATGCTGAAGCAATGTTTAATTGAGCGCTTTAATTAACAAAAACACTTTAGTGTATGCGCATAATGACGTAACAATATTTTCCAAAAATCCTTCATAATGCAAACAGAATCCGGCTAGTCACTTCATCAAAACTTCGTAATGTTAAAAAAAGAAACCCTGGATCTTTTGAGCTTAGGGACCACTACAGTCGAGAACAGCCATTTTTAAAATGAAATTGATATTCTGTTATAACCGATAAATAGCTTTGCTCACAAATCGACCTATGGCTTTTGCCGTAACTGTTAGCCTTGAATTTAAATCGGTAATTAAAAATGTGCATAAATTGTTTATAATTACGAGTACAAATAAAATTCCTTGGATAATAATATAATAGCTTAAATAAAACTTGAGCTTATAGCTGCTCTAACGCAATTTCATTCTACACGCTGAATAATTATGCATTTCCTTGCCGCAGAATTTCTACATCTAGATTTACTGTAGCCTTTTAATCTTGACTTAAAATTTTAGTTGCAACGAGATTAAAATTTCTCAAGCAAGATTTAGTCAAATCAATTTACATTTTTTTTTTTGCTTTTAAATAAAATAAAAAAAGTGTTCACACGAGCGGATCAAAAATTTTACTTCAAAATGACTTCAATTTTAAAAAGAAAATCCCATAAATTGCTACATTTTTGGCTTATTTACATTTCTTTTCGGTAACTACTACATTCTGTAGATTTAGTCGCAAGTAATGTATCGGTAAAACAAACATGAGTTTAAAAAAAGCTCCACGATACAGCAAAGTATTGAAAATGAAAAATTTTAAAAACAAATACTCAAAGTATTATCTAACTTCTCACTAAAATTAACACCGGAAGTAACATTAAAGTTCGAAATTGATAAATTCGCAAATAGCGTGGCAATCTAACGTTAAAATGTAGTCGTCACCGGAACCGATAAAACCGTTTAAAAATAGCTCATCTGATTTCTGGGGACCACATGTAGCTTACTAATACTTTTATTATATAAACCAACCGCCATTTTCATTTCGTAAATATCGCACAGACTGTTAGCCAAACCAGACACACTGGTGTACACGGTGCGTCTTCCAAACCTTTTCTCGACCTCTTTCATACTCTCTTATAATATCAAAACTGATTCCCACCACACGCCACCCACAACCAACCCAACCCCCCCCCCCCCCTCCTCTATTCACAATCTGTGCTGCAGCGCTATTTCATGACAGCGCGCACAATGTAAATGTATAATTAACAAAATTATTTTCTAAGCACATAATAACCCACCTGGGTGCATGCGCAAAAATACATAGATAGGCCTAGTTACAAACGCCACCGCTGCACCTACCGTAACCTACGTACACTGACTGTGTGTAAAAGTGAAATAATCACCTTCGCGATATTAATTACGCCTTTGCTTTATATATTATACACTATACACACAATAATTACAATGGATGTAGATATCACTCGAAAAAGCCCACAAGATATGCGCGTAAAAAATGGGATTTCATCCTTTAATGTCATCCGTAGGTACCTCATCAAAAAACCAAGAAAAAAAAAATTAGTTAAAAAAAAGTTTTAAGTGCAAAAAATAAAAGTTTTTCGCTTTAAGCGTAAAAAACTTCTGGAAAGCACATTAAGTAGAAAAAGTTTTGTATTAAAATTAATATAAGTAGAAATAAAATTTATAAAAAAAAAAATGAAAGAATCGTGCGCAATTATTATGTTGTGTTGTGTTATTTTTTTCTTTTTGCATTTTAGATGAGTAAAATGACAAGTTGTTAGAAATATTTATGCAAAAATCTCACATTTTTAACCGCATTTACCTTCTATAAATTCGACTTTGTTTTCGAAGGAGGCTTTAACTGCTCAAGACTAACTTTTGTGGTTATTCACTGCGATTTTACGAGGTGGTCGTGCCATTTAACTAATAAATATCGAAAAAAATGAATCTCCTCCATATTTATTTACTCTTTTAAATAAGCGTGTTCCACCATGCGTCATGAAAATAAATTAACAAATTAAAAGATAAGAGTAGAAAAACGAGTCAGAATTATTTCGTTGCCATAGTTCATTTCCGATAACTTTTAACAT